>JAUTXW010001676.1:0-35173 GCA_030620095.1 Kuschelorhynchus macadamiae | reverse complement strand
ATGGTTGGTGCATGTACTTTCAGAATTACCCTCTGCTTCAGGAAGGAGAGACGCCAACATTGCCACCGCCGACTGGCCAAAGCAAATATATTTTAGAATAGAAAGCAATATATTATGATGAATCAAGTCGAAACCTTTTGTGTAATCTAATTGAATGAGAACAGTTGCCTGGTTAAAACTTGTGCTCTGACAATATTCTCTACAATATCGGATAAGGTAGTGGCCCAACTTTCGCTTGGTTTAATGAATAAGATCGTTACAAGGATAAATGTATGGGATACTGGAAAGATCTTTAAGTACTTTTTTTAATGATAGTGAATAATGCTCTTTAGAGCTGTAGCCTTACCGACTTCTTCACAGCATTAATAAACCATTTTTAAGTAAATATTTTCGCACCTTGCACTTATTACTTCTACACCCAAAATATCTTATAAATCCATCATAATTTTTACTACATCTAAAAGTAACCTATAGTTGAACTCAAAAAGTCTTAAGGATAATTTGAAAAATCTTGCACTGCGGAAACGAGAGCGCTCAGCAATAGCAAAGGAAGATATTTCTACATCTTATCTTATTAACATATTCTCTGAATAATTCATGAAATATCAATAATTGCCAAAATACTTGTTGTTTTCTGTGCATCAGGTGCATCGTAAATTTTCAATGTTTTGAGAATATGAAACACACAAGCCTCAAAAAATAGAGCTAAGTTAAAAAAATTTGAAACGCTGAAAGTTTGCTTTTACCGTAAGGACTTTTTTCAATATTTAAATTGTTTCCATAAAAAAAAAACACTAACTTTGAAATGAAAAGTGTCTATATTAAAAATTCATAGAATAATTTCATGATTTTACCCCAAAAATATTTTTATTTTTGTAAGACAATATTAACAGATGCAACGAGTACTATGTTAAATTTCACGTAATTTTTCACCCGTTGATGAGACGTGTTCGCAACAATTCGATAATTTTGTGAAATTTTCAAATCATGCGACGCGAGAACAATGTGTAGAAATAGATAAAAGGATTTTGCTGCGGACATACTAGTTTATTTTTACTATGTTAAAACAGTGTTAATAAATATAAATTAAGATCTGATTTCAGTTACTAAGAAAATTATTAAGATACAACTGTTTAATTTCTTGTTTGAATGTTGAAAGGACATAGAGAACATAAGTTTTAAGTTGTTCCAGGACACCATTATATAATGTGATAGCTATAAAAAGAAAAGGGTCATTTGAAAAAGTGAACACAGTATGCCTTAGAATATTTAAGAAATTAAAGAAATCTATTAGTCTATTCCTTTAAATTAGTTCTGTGCATGAAGTATGAGGCCTACCAGTTTTAGAACATCTGTGCCAATACTGTAAATGGATCTTCCTTCATTCAGCCATAAGAATCCAGTTTAGCAATCAGACTTAGAGAAGAAACACTGTAATATTTTCTAAGACCAAAAACAAACCAACAAAATTATCCTGTACTAGGTTACTATCTTTCAATTCAGAATGTATGCAGGGTCAACAATTAAAAAAATTGAAGAAAGCTAAATTCATAGAATTTTCTTTACAAAAAAGAAGCTAAAGCAGTTTTATTTAGATACTGAGGTTTTAAAAAATACTTTTTAAAATGGTTTATGAATGTCTTTTAATATGTTTGGCAATTCTCAGACCAGGATCATTACAACTACCAGATTTTTGGTTTTTTTAACTTAAAAGCTGATTTATAATGAATAATAGCATTTTCTCAGACAATAGGTTTTAATGTATTAATAATATTGGGGGTCTCAAAGAGCACAAACAAAATTTTTATTGGGTTATAACATGGGTATTATAGCGAACATAATATTACTAGGCAAACCTCTTAATAGGGCCTATGCACGACAGCTCCTTTTGCCAGCTCTGGCATGAGTTGACAGGCAGGGTTGTTTTATTAATTCAATTATTTATTCTGTCCTCTTCTGATAATTAGATATATGGATATCCTTTTAGAAGACACGCCTTATAACATGGGCTTAAAGTAAGACTTTTAAAAGGGCGCGACCATAGTAAAAAAAAGAAATAATTGTGCTGCCGTGTTATAAATTCGGACTTTTGCGGAAAATCCTTCTTCTGAAATCATTATCTGTGCTTCTTAAAATAAAAAGAACCTTTAAACAACAAGTTACCAAATTTATTATAAAATGATCGAGGTACACTAAGGCAAATGTTCAAATCAACGTAGCACGTTAATTACTTTAATAATTTAAATAAATTAACAATAATAAAAGGAAAAATTTTACGAAATAAAATAATTTGTGAAATTACGGTCACTAATATTAAATTACATGTACCTAATTGGCCGACAATTTCGCCACTATTAAGATAATTAATTACTCAAATTTTCGGATGAAATAAACTAATAAAAAATTTTAGTCAATAAAAAAAATGGAAATTTCTCACCAAAACTCTTAATCGCTGGCGCGACGTGGTGGAGAACCCACGACCTGTGGACGGCCTAAGGCTGCATCAGTTCTTGTTTTAACGCCCATACCTGTCGTCTCCCTCAATGGTTCTCGAACAGGATTTGTTTATGACGAATTAGATCCAGGATGACCTTATTTCCTCGGAACCAAAATTAAATTTATCATGCAATTGGGATCGGAATTCCATCAATCCAATATTTAATTTAGGCAAACCTAAATAAAGAGTTGTGGCAGACAACAAAAAGTATCAGCAACGAGTAGCTCGGTGGTTCTAAAAGGTGCTAGTTAGACGTCTAGGAATCAAAACTATCTAGAAATCCAAGTACTGATTTCAAAATGGATAAAGACAAAATTATGCATGAAATTTCAATTTTAGTAGTTTAAAAAAAAAACTAGTTAGTAGGAAAAAAAAGGCTAGTGTGGGTAGAGTTGAAAGGAAAAGAAAAAAAATAGGCGTCAGCATGGCATGGCATGATCTCGAAATTAAGTAATATGATATAAAAATTTCATTAAAAAAATCACATTTAAATTTTGAACAAATTAATCTAAATAATCAATAATGTAAATACAAATTTTAATGTATTACCTGACTGATGTAACTCTGGGAAAACTAACAAATTACGTTTCAGAAGTTTGACCCGTCAAAAATGGCTTCCGACTTGCACAAAGTTCTGAAGATACAATAGCTTGCTGTTGCTAAACGTGAAACCAGTACGTTTAGCAGAAATAATAATTCTAAAAAATGCTCAACAAACTAAAATTAACAGAAAAATAACAAGGAAAAATAAGTTTTAATCTTTATGCTATCTTCCCAATTGAATAATAATAATATTAAATATCAAATCACCTTGTAATTATTATGATCAACGACATGCATGCAATTATTCGCCAACGAAGTAAGCAATATTTGAGTGTTCGACAAGAACGCATTTTTAAATCTGCCTTAAAGAGCAAGCCAAAAACTAGTCTACACCACGCGGTGAACAACGTGCCAAATTTATACAAATACGAGGGAGATTCGTAGGTATCCAAAAAACTAAATAAATGATATCACTGAAATGAAAGAATTCATGCATCCTTAGCGTCAAATAAATACTAAAATATAGCGATATAACTTAACTGAAGCTTAACTGAATTTAGAAAATTTAATACGCGCAATATAAGTCTGTTTACTTAAAAAAATATGGATTTATTAACATGATAATTTGTCTGACCGTAACGCACGACAATACACCGTTACAAGGTAATTATTAATTCCATTCTATTTAAAGCGCTCTGAGCATTAGTGAGATTAAAACTGTAATAAACTTAAGTATCATCTATGCATATTGCAGAACCTAACTTTGCTAAACAAGTCTGACGTATACAATAAAAATAAATAAATAATACAATAAAAATAAAATAGCGATATTATTTTTAAGACTATTTGGTCTTTAGCTTCTGCTACCATAAGACTGTAGTTTGTCACTGAGTATATATTTAAAGTATGTCTAGCTTGCCATAAACTCATGTTAAACCTATTACTCTCGTTGACATGTAAATTTTGCCGACGGATCACTTAATACTGTGCTTTGGCAAGTCATGTAAGATGTCACGAGTCTGGCCCCTAGAGTGAAGTACTATTTCAGAATTAAAGGAACAGATTCGATTAAATTCTGATACATGTGCGTTATTTAAAATATTTGTGCAAGTACTTTTTAATTTTCATTTGAATGTATATCTATGCAAAGCTATTATTATTTAATATGTATGAAGTGTGTTTCCAAAAGTTAATTTCCTAAAAGGTCTGGTTACCTAGCTATAAAATACTTATGAAGTTGGTTTATGTATTTTTATCTAAAACAATTTTAAAACCTTTAGATTTAATAGAATTTTCGAAGAAAGAAATATATAAGGTTCTATTTATGAAGAAGTTAATAAATTTAAAGTTTGAATAAAACATTTTTAAATTTTAATATTGATCTGAAGTAAAACTTTTCATTTATATGGTACTGATAAAACCATGTGGTTTTATCAACACCATCACAAAACTACTTTTAAGCAAGCTTAATATAAAATTGATTATTATCATGTTTTCTGGGTAACTTGCTGCATGATATTTAGGTGATCATATTAGCTTTTTGCTTTGTGACGTTTAACTTTGATAGATCACCTACATCGTGAATCTTGTTTGCTTTTACTTCCCTTATAAGGCGGAAATATATAGCTGGGGAAACAACCTTTTTGGGAAAAATTCACCATTTTTTTCAGATATTCAGGTTTGAGGGTTCCCAGATCATGCCGAATACCATGTCTTTTTTTCAATTCCATCGGTCTGTCTATCTGTCGGCCTGCCTGTTCATGGAATAGCTAAAAAACTACTTATGCGATTGTCTATTTTGTTAAAAATTAGGAGTTATATGGGGATAGCATAGTAGCCTTTTAGTAAAAATCCAATATCGCTTAACAAAATAGCGGTCATGTAAAATGTTACAATAAATATTACTGAAAAATTACTTGATGAATTTACCCCAGTGTGTGACATGGGAAAATTGGTAAACGTCTAGTACGAATCCAAGGTGGGGAAGCAATATGGCGGTCTAAAAATCCTATCTATTAAGAATTAGGGGTGTATATATATATATATATATATATATATATATATATATATATAGAGATAAACTGAGAAATTAAATGACTGCCAAATAAAATGTTGAAAAATCAGTGTAATAGCAGAGACAAGCACCCAGCTACACTTAATTCGAAGAGGTACTCTTAATGTCGAAAGATACGTGAACGAGATTTTGAAAGAGTATGTTGTCCCCCGAAGAGGCCGGATGGGTGAACACTTTATTTTCATGCATGATAACGCCAAACCATATGTAGCACGAATAGTATAGGAGTATCAGACGACGAGAATATAGAGCGGATAGAATGGCCGGCTCACAGCCCGGACCTTAATCCGATTGAGTATATCTGGGATAGGTAGGATAGGGAGCAGAATACGTGCTTTGGTACCTGTACCAATGACACTAGAGGAATTAGAAAGGGAGCTCTCCGAGCAATGGGTAGCTATTCCTCACGATGATATACGTCGTTTGATAGCAAGTACGCCAAGAAGAATGAAGGCTGTTATACAAGCTCGCGGACAACCACATGATATTAATGATTAATACATCTTCACTTTTTTTACGTTTAAACTTTAATTGTTAATTAAGTCGTATTTATCTTTTTTATAACAATTTTTATATTCTATACTGTTATCGATAACTTCTGGCAATAAAGTTTTGGGAAAAAAATGGCCTATTAAATGTAAAACTTTGGCAGATGGAACATTAATTTTATTTATTTGTAAATATTATTTGCTTTATTGTTCTAACTAATTTTTAATATTTGTTAAAATAATATAAAATTATTAACAATATTTAAAAATTACGTTTTATGTTCCTTTAATAAATTCAAAAAGATTTTCTACACATGAAATTTTCAAAAGCCTCTCCTGAAAAAAAATAGTTTTTGCAGAAAGCACTATATAATCCTTACCTTGCGAATTGCTCGAAAAATATTATTAGGATTTTTAAATTGAATCCTGTTAAACACGAACAAAGAGTTTCAGAAATATAAATATTTATGTCTGGAACCTTATCATACAATCCAATAGTAACAGAACATGACAAAAATTGTGTAGCGAAAGACGATGCTGACACAAGTGTAACTCAATTGTTATTTTCAAACTCATATCAGCAGTAGTTTTAAAGTGTTAACTTTAAATGTAAAGTTTCTATATTGCGATGTAAATGAACAGAATTCTCCGAAAGGAAAACTCAACTTGAATAAATATAACACTTTTACCTAGCGTATTTATTAGAATACAGATGTATTGTAATCTAACTACTTTTACCAATAAAGTATCAACTGCTAAAAAATAGCTTTAAAACTTTATTCAATACGGCATACATTTTTTTACGTTCCTACATTTTTTCCACACAAAACAAACAGTTTAAAGAAAGATAAATCCGTTAAATATATTTTGAATAAATACAAGTTCTCCTTTTTGGCAGGGTTCTTATTTTCCTTCTCACAATATTAAATGGAATTTTCAATATCAACATTTTTTAAGCTTTACCTCATCTTCTTAAGGGCATATATTAAATATAACGTGTTTTTGGGTGGCGTTTTATATCCAGTTCGCTCAAGTTTCTTTCCGCTGATATAGACAATTTTGTATCTAAGACAGAGCTGGACTTAGTATATATTACAGTATATAAGTCCGGTTAAAGAAATGAAATTATGTTAAATGTTTTTGATCCCTTTTAAAATGTTATTGAATAGCCAGAATTCTACCGAAGGGAATGCGGCTAATGATTTACTACACCTTGCATTTTACCCTGAATGACGGTAAAAAATGGCAAAATACTTGTTGGCACTACCTTCGCATTATCCAAAAGGGTACAGGATTAAACACTATATTTTGACGCCCCCTAGAAATCTACAGAAACATATATAAAGAAAATCTAAATATATAAAACTCGTATTTTCAGTTAAACACAGTCTCCAGTATTAACTGGAATTTTTAATATCAACATTTCTTGAGATTTACCCCCTCTTTTTAAGGACATATATTATTCATAACTTGTTTTTATGTGGCTTTTTATGTCCAGTCCACTCAAGTTTTTTCACCTCTATAGATATTGCTTGTATATATATAATATATATATATATATATATATATATATATATATATATATATATAGAATCTGTTTACTTCAGACGCTAAAGTTATCGCCTAGTTGTTTACCTCCTTCTTTCCGTTTTGTTTTTGTTTCGTAGTTTTTACGTTAAACGTTTATGAAAGTTACAGTGTGTTTAGAGTTGCCAACCTAAGCTCCAGAGAAAAAAGTACAAATTAACTTTGTAGAACACCGCAATAGACAATTTATAGGGTGATAAGAACATGTTTTGGATTCTGGGGAAACCTTATTTCAGTATAATTGTCTAAATATTTATTACTTACAGAGTATTAAAGACATTTTTGTTGAGCCAATTGTTTCGAGTCTTAGGATAATCATTTTGAGTACAGGGTATCTCATTTTTGGCACTTTTGTAGGTACCTCTCTTATTTTTAAACAGAGAAAGTTGCAGTTTCCTCGACAGTGTGCTACTTTTTTTGTGAAATTAAATATTGCACGCACGCTGCGAACTGACATATAGACAGACAAACCGACAGACAGACTGATAAAACTTATTTTTTGGCTAAAACGCGAATATATGTTAAACGTGAGATGGTAATTTTTTTCAGATTACAAAAAATTTATTTGGCGGCCATTTTATTCCGCTATCTTGAATTAGTACCAAAGTTCTACTAGTTCATCTCTATACCATGTTATGGCACACAATTTTTAATATATGTTATTAAGCCGACATTTTGTTCCGCCGTCTTGTATTGGTATCAAAATGTTACCAGTTGATTCCTACATAATACATGATTTTTGTGCAAAATTTAAGATAAATTGGATAATTGGTTCTTTTAGCAATATTTTTTTAACGTTTCGCTAGCTAGCCATCTTGTTCCGGCATATTCGATTTTTACCAAAATGTTACCGGGTCATCCCCATATGACCCATCAAAATTTGAAGTCAATCAGATAAGTAGTTTTTTTAGGAATGCCGAGAACAGACAGACCGACAGTCAGACAGTCAGGCAGACAGACAGATGGAATCGAGAAAACGTGTTTTTCGTCATCTAGGGACCCTGAAACGTAAAGATCTGAAAAATATAGAAGGGTGATTTTTTTTAACTATTATAATACTTCCCCTTTACGAGGGAAGTAAAAATTCTCTACAACCGCCATTTTAAAAATAAAAGTCAGCTTGTGATAACTCATTGAAAAGCTAAATTTAACGTGAATGTGATCTGGGTCCTGTTTAAAATGAAAAGTAGAATTCAATTCCGGTAAAAACCGGAAGTAGTTTTAATTGTTTTTTTCATCATTAATTTGCGTCATATCGAGTTTTATAAGTATACCAAATTTAAAATTCATATGTTTAAAACTAAAAAAAATGCCAGCTGGTTACATGTCTCCCGTGTAACCCGGTATACCTATGCTAATACAGTATACAAGTTGTCGCAAATATAAGCAATATGTTTAACGCTCAGCTCTATATCATCTAAATGGTTGCTCTTGGACGACAGAAGTAAATACACCGAAGAAATGTCTATGTTCCCCCTTCAGCTCGATTGATGGAAAACTAAGCGATAACTGATGTACTTCCTAGGATAAAATGATTCGGAGGTCAAATGTTCAAATTTTTTCTACAAAATATAGATTTACATTTTTGTGTCTTTAGTCAAGGAATTGGATAAAATCGAGTTTGAAAAGCAGTAAAAATCTTTCAATATTAAGCAAAATTGTCATTTTTAAGGTTTGTTGACGCGATACGACATTAGTATCGACACTTTGACAAGACTTTTTAACACGACATGTGTCCAGAAATATGCAAATATCTCCTCAAATACTTTTAGGGGCGATAAAAATTGGAAGAAGAACGAAAAATAAAGTGAATTTCACAGACCCTGGCCAAATTTTGTAAGTTCTCTCGTATAGTTCGGAATTTTGTTTACTAAAATGAACTTAATTATAACTAATAATAAATAGGTTAGTCGTGCAAACATGCGTCATTGGAATTGTTGCTTTCTTCGGTATACGGAAAATTCAAGCACGCCTAGTATGGCAGGAACAGAAAAAGTGGGCAAGCAGATTTCATGAGGTTTGTCAAGTTCTATTTTCCTGAAATTTGACCCTGCATATATCGGACTATTATAGCCAAAATGATTTAAAAGTGTGCGGAAAGTGATACTTTTTCACACGCGACTGCAATTGGCCGAACGACGCACAGCTTATTATATAGAACCTTTATGATAATTTACATTTGGTCGCCTCTCTTTTAGAGGTGGAAGCCGCCTTTAACTGTACCTTATCATTCTCCATAGAACTGATAATCTATAAGTATTTGTTTGTTGAAGCTGCAGCGCCTATTTGACAGGTTAATATTTTTATTATTCTTACTTATAAAACTTAACGAACCTTCCAATGTTCTACTCTACAGGATACTTTAGAATTATTTAAAATTGTATTTTAACTTTTTTGAAAGAAATACAGTATTTTGGCTTGTTTTCAATATATTTTTTAAAAAAAGGTGCTTATTTTAGAGAAATTTTGCAGTGCGAAAAAACAAGTATTTCTACACTGAAATGCATATAGGAAAAACATTTTTCTCTACGCTCATAGAGAAATATTATGCAGTTAAAATATAAATATATATTGAGTAAATATATATATATATATATATATATATATATATATATATATATATATATATATATATATATATATATATATATATATATATATATATATATATATATATATATATATATATATATATATATATATATATATATATATATATATATATATATATATATATATATATATATATATATATATATACAGACTGACTGACTCAAATTAAGTCTGCACTATTTCTAACTTTTTTATTATTGACGATACAAGGTCGGTTAAACTAGTAAACTTGTAGAATTTTTTACGTACATTAATATGGCGTAAAAAGAAATAAAATTAAACATACATTACATTTTTGTGTTATTTAAAAAAGTTATTTTTTTTTAGTTAAAATTAAGACTAATAGATTTATGAGAATATTTTACCTCTAGCCAAGTCGGCTGTAAAACTCGAAAATAGAAAACAAAACCTAGAGTAGTGGATATTGATTTGCCATAAATAAATAGTTATATCACTTTTTACTAGGAGGGCCATGGATTTATCAACTGTTTTCAACCTACAGCTTTAAGACATGTCACTTTGATTGAAAACTTAATAAAATTAATATTTGTTTGGCTCCGAGTTTTTTTCGTTTTGTTATTATTATAAAATATTTGTTAATTATAATTATTTTTAGGAAAATGTGATATATTAGAAACTTATCTTATCGGAAAAAATCTATTAGAGGGTAGAAGAGTATAATTGATAGTTTCCTGAGTCATGGGGGCGTTTTTGAAAAGAAAAGATAAAAGAAACAATTTATAATAGGTGAAAATATTGAAATTGATGACTTATATTATCTTGAAGCAAACAGAGAGAATTCCACAAGAGATTTGGCAAGGAACAGCGGTTTAAGTTTAATTACAGTATGGGGAATCTTAAAAAAACATAAGTATATACCATATAAATATTGACCAGTCCAAACGTTGGTACCAGGAGACGCCGAAAGAAGACTTATCTTTTACCAGTGTTTATGCAACAACCCACAAGTTCAGTTTAGCGTAAATGTTTGGTGTGTTTGTTAGGAAGCAAAATTATCGCATCTATATTTTATGAAGGTACTTTGACGGGGATGAGGTATACCGATTTAATAATATCTGGTGTGTTGGAAGAATATTTAGACGAGCTTAACTTGGAGGCACGCGGTCAAGTCTACTTCCAACAAGACGGAGCTTCCCCCATAACATTCATGAAGTAAGAATATCACTGTAGAGGATGTTTCAAGGCAGATGATTACCAACAAATGGACCAGTCCGTTGGCCTCCCAGATCACTCGATTTAACCCCATTGGACTTCTACTTTTGGGGTTACGTTAAGAATGAAGTTTATAGAAAAAGATATGCGAATTTAGAACTTAAAAGCAGTTTGCAGTAAAAGAAGAGTAACAGCTAACAACGGAAGTAAATTTTTTTCTCACAATTCTATTTTTTTAATGTTTTTTTCTGTCGTTCTCCATATTTGTGTTTCTTCAATTACAAAATAATATAAAATTGTAAATAAAAATAAAATTCACTGAAATTAATTTGTTAATTATCTTTTCTCCGCGCTATAAATGATGTGCGCAGATGGTTCAAAATAAGACAGCGGAATAGGATACCGTGTGTTAATGTACCTTGGTGGAAGTGTGCTGCTACGCGAATGCCCAAATTAAAATGAACGTGTAAGTCGAATTTAAAAATTAATCTTTTGGTTCACCAGGGTGCCACAAGCCTTAGGAACGGGCCTGCTTTTCAGTATACTAATACTCTTCTATCGTTCTAATAGATTTTTTCGGACAATCAAGATATGTTTCTAATATTATCATATGTGAGTAAAAGGCATAGTAGAATAATTACCTAACAAATATATAATATATATATATATATATATATATATATGTATATATATATATATATATATATATACAATAATATTAATAATAAAAAGAAAAACTCGAAGCTAAACAAAAAATATTGTTTTTATAACTTTTCAGTTAAAGTGACCTGTCTTAAAGCTGCCTATCTCTCTCTTTGAACTTTTCCTGACTGCTCATTTATCTTTAGATTAACCACCACAAAGGACAGAGGCGCGAAGGATTCTGGACCGGGCATGACTTTCCCGTTGCTCCATTACGCACCAACCTATCTGCTTTTTCATTTCCTTCGATTCCGCTATGTCCCTTAATCCAGGATAATGTGATCGTGTTCCCTTGTGAAACCATCTCCAGTATGTAGTGACACTCTTGGATGTTATTTTATTATTTTTAAAGTTTTTGAAAACTTCTTTGTTGTCTGTAAGAATAGTAATATTTTTACCCATTATTCATACTTTTCGTACTTGTACGGCGTCTTGCAGAGTCCCAAGCAGTTCTGCCTGGAAGACCCCTTACCATGCTCATACTAATTTCCAGGATGAGTTCTGGTATATACACAACCAAACCAGCCACATATTGTTCTGCGAGCCGTGTGTGTAAATGTGTATGTCTGCCTCTTTTCCCCGGTTCTGCTGAGCCGCTGATGAGAAAATGACTGATTGATGGATAGGAAAAATTGGAAAGGGCCCATAGCCGTTTAGCAAATAAAATCAAGATAACATAAAATCAGAGCAAATGAAACTGTTGTTAACTAAAACGTTAACACGTAGTATAAAAACCTGTGTTTCCAAAATCCGTCATACTTGCATCGGTTGTCTTAGTCTTTCTTAGTCTTCAAATTTTCGTTGCCGGTACTGAGAACATCATAATTAACATTTTAATAATATTACACATTTAACATCTGTACTTTATAGCCAATCAGATGCCTTTATTTTTCAGCGTTACCATAGAAATGGGTCGAATTTTCCTCCAGGGTAAGCTGGAGATGATTACACTTTATTTCAAAGTTTGGGCTTTCAATAATAAAACAACTTTATATGGTTGATAACATATATTACAGATTTACTTTAGACAAACAACGAATTATTCTAATATAGCAGCTAAGGCATCAAAATATTTCTTAAATTCTTACATTACTTCTTCCTTTCTTAATGGGGAGTAAGGAGGTGCTTCAGGTGTATACAACTCATCATATTCCAATAAATTTTTTGGTAAGAGTAGACAGCAGCCTTTTCTACTATAGTCGAATGCGGTCTTATCGTGCGGGTCCACAGGTCAACAACATTATGAATCAAATCAGAAAACACAGTGAATACCAAAATGTTGTGTGATTCTTTTATCGAGCTAGTAAATCTCGATGGGCTATTTACAAATATACAGGGAGGAAGAAAATATTTTTTTTTATTATATTAGGCAATATTATTAAGATAGCCACTTAATAATATTTTATATATTAAATGCCGAGGGACTAAATAAGAAAATTCGCTAAATATGTATTTGGTTAAAAAATTTTTGGTTGGCAAAAACAAAAATACACAAAATGGCAAGCGCCTTAATAAACTCGGAAGGCGGTTCGAATCAGCGGAAAAATTAGAATATGTTCTGTTTATACAGCCACTTAATGAAAATGAGATTTTTTTATCAATCACCAAAAATTATGAGCCCCGCTTGACCTAAAAATCTAACCACTTATACATTTATTTAAATGCGGGCTACCCCTGTGTAAAGAAAACTTGTTTTTTTTTTGTATTGTGATGACAAAAAAAATTTATTTTGTAAAAATATTATACACTTTTGTTAAAAACACAAGATAATTAGTTATTACTTCTCTCGTGAGATTTTTTTAGATCTTTACGTTTAATGGTCCCTAGATGCCGAAAAACATGTTTTCTTAATTCTGTCTGTCTGTAGGTATGTCTGTCTGTTCGAAGCATAGCTAAGAAACTACTTATTCGATTTCTTTAAATTTCAGTCTAAAATTAAGGCCCATGCATGCGAAAAATACAGGTTATATATATATATATATATATATATATATATATATATATATATATATATAATATATATATATATATATATTGTATTTTTCGTTAGCCCCGAGTTTCTTTAAAGCGATTTTACCGATTTTTATAAATTAAATTTTGTCTTATAATTAATAAAAAAATCTACTTATTTTAAACACGCTTTAAAATTAGAACAAGTATTCTATAATTATTTATTTATTGCCTACAAAATTACAAATGTACTAAAAAAGTAAGCAAAAAAAATTTTAAATTAAAATTCACTGGCTAATATCAAGGAGCCAGTGGCAAAAGCTCTGAGAATCGGTACAAGGAATGTACAGAAACTTGTGCATGAAAAAAAAACATAATTTACTTCCGAAGAAGATTAAGAAATGTACACGAAAAAATCCAAAGGCAACAGTCTTAAGTTACAATGCAAAAATGAATATTCATAATGCAATTTTGTGATTTATGCACGTCAAAGACTAATATAATAAGAAACTTTTTAATATTATAGAATAAAAAATATCGTCGTCACGTAAAAAGTCCTCATCTTCTGAGTCGTCCTCAAATGGCGCAATTATCATTGGTCCTTTTTCGACATCTAGAACTTGTTCTCGATTCCACCAATCCCATATTAATTTCTCCGTATGGTCCACAGATTTCTTCTAGTACTCAGGCGTAATATAATTTAATGAATCTTGCCAAACAATTTGCACTTCATCTGATGTAAGACCATCGTTCACGTGTTTTTCGTAATATGATTTTGCCCCAGCCCGTATTAATTATATTGCGTTAAACTGGCAATGGTATGGCGGCAGTCGTAGAACCTCATGTCTATTTTCCCATAATATTTCATCTGCGACATATATTGTTGGTTTTTTAATAGATTTTGCCATTAAAAGAAGTTCTAGTTTCAGCATATTGGGTAAACGATTTTGTTTTTGTCTTATTAGCCAGTCATAAATATCACTTTTCTTCCAGGATGAAGTAGGTGGTTTATTTAAGATTCTTGAATGATAAGATGTATTGTCCAGAATGATTAAAGATGGAGCATCTAAATTTGGAATCAGTTGTTCTTTTAACCACTTTTCAAACGATTCGCAGTTCATATTATCATGGTAGTCCATACTTTCGGATGTTAAAGAAAACAGTAAACTTGCACCTTTGAGAAATCCTGTTGAAGAACCTGCATGCAAAATGATGAACCGTTTTCCCGTCCCACATCCCTTTTTTCTCTTGACACTTTTTACAGACTCGTCCTGCCAAGATTTCGAACCACTTCCATTAGAAAATATTCAAGTCTCGCCTAAAAATACCACTTTTCTAAATTTTGAATTAACATTTTGTGTGTATTTCTCTAAAAACTGGATACGCTAACTTGCTATATGTGGCAACTCGCATGAAAATATTCGATTACAGTCTTTTTTATATCAAAAATATCAAAAACCCAACATTTTTATTAATTTTGACGATTTTAGTCCAATTTCCAATATACCTCGATTTTTTAAAGCTTCTTTTAAAACCTCAAGGGTTATATTAGTTTTTGATGTGTATAAATCGTAAATTGCATTATGAACATCTATTTTTGCGTTGTCACTTAAGTCTTCTGTCTTTGGCTTTTTTCGTGTACATTTCTTAATCTTCTTCGGTAGTAAATTATGTACAATTCATGTACACTTTTCTGCACAGTCCTTATAACGATTCCTAGAGCTTTTGCTCCTGTCTTCTGGATATTGGCCGGTTAATTTTCATTTTCGTAATATTTTATTAGATTTAATACCATTTTTTTCGCTTGTGGATGCAAAAAACCCGAAAATTGTTTTCTATTACTCATTTTGTCACTGACTTGTCAATGTGACTTTGAAGTGACATCGCTGGAAGATTTTTGTAACTGCTGGTATTTATATGTTCATCCTCTTTTTTCATATGAAAATATTATAGGTCTATCTAATTCATCTTCCGGATTTTACGCGGAGGATATGATTACACGTAATAAAAGAAAAACAAACTTAAAACGTTTGTCGTTGATAAATCGTATGACCTGCACGATAACACTACTTTTGACTATACTTTTGTTAGACAAGGCTATGTTCTGTGATTTATTTTAATATCGTTGATCTTCTTACAAAACTTACATAAAGTGTAACTTTTTAAATTATCCATTTTAAAAAAATCTTCACATATATGTTGCGCAGTGTAAGTGTTGTTATTCTTAATTTTCTCGTTACATTCATTTGTCGTAGCCGTGGCAATCTCTGTTTTACGATTAATGGCAGGTTTTACTTATTAAAATATACTTCCTTGAATTTTAGTAAATTAAGCTTAAATAAAAAGAAGATTTTAATATGTTTTAAAGATAGTGCAAATGCGAGATGAAAATAAAAAATAAATTTTGGTGTGAAATTTTTTTTCCGGCAATAATGCAAGCACTAGGGAGATTACTAATAAAAATATTATAAAACTTGGAAGTTTTGTGTCGAAAAAACTTTTCCTTTAATAGAATAAATAAATTTCATTTCCGCAAAACATAAATATCTCAAATCAATAAACCTTTTATTCGTCAAATAAATGAGCCGATACATACAATAGAAGCGAAATACCTCGGAGTGAAATTGATAGGACGTCACTTGCAGCACGTAAAATTCTTATCAATCAAGTTTTACTTCACGCGAGGGGGAGTTTAAGATATAACAGGTATGGAATAGAGTTCTGCGTGTCTAAGGGTTTAGCCCACCCATAGAGCGATACGTTCTGAACAGGCGATTTAAATGCATTGGAAATGTTAAAGTAGGGGTGTTACTTTGTTTATCAAAAGTAAATTTTCAAATTAATTAACCATCACGAAATCTGGAAATTAAGGCTGATTTGTTTGCATTTCTCTTTTAAGTAGTATTTAAGTATAAATTTTAATTTCTGACTGTATCCACTTTGTAAAAGACAAAACTATTGAAAAACTATTAAAATATCGATAAAGTAACTTTAACACAATCATATTTTTTCGGCGACGCCGCGATGTTTCGTTTCCGAGATGTTCGCCATCAAATTTTACTATCGTAGAATACAGCTTTTGACCTGTTTGGTGGACCTTTTGGAGCTTATGACCAGGTTTGTCAATAAAACTATAATTAATGCGATATGTGTCAATGAAACCATAATAAATACTTAAAAGTGACTGGCAATTAATGATCAGAAATATTTGCGTGTCTCTAAAACCGAGTGTTCGGTACTAGGTTAGCAGATGGATATTTCTGATCACTACTTGCCGGTCAGTTTTTATTATTTATTATGACTTTGATGGTGGTTTTATTGACAAATATGGCTTTAATGATAGTTAGTATAAAACTTCCGGTAAGTTCAACGTTATTGTATATATTGTTGGAATATTGAAAACCTGTTTAAATGTGAATTGCCATTGTATCATGGTGAGATTTCGATATGTGCTTTTTCTTGTGCTTTAGTTTATTGTTACGGTTTTTAGTATGGGTTTTTACAAGCCGGTCAGTTACTCTCCTATAGACGAGGAGTAAACCACTGTGGCCAGTTTTCAAGATAGCGGAGGCTTAAGATGTTCGTTAAAGTGATTCTACTCAAAGAACTAAGTTTTATTGTTAAGTGCGGAAATGTGTTTCACATATCCTGTGCTGATCGCGATTTCGCTGGGAAATTTCATATTATTGATAAAACTCGCATCATTTTTTGTAGTAGTGAAACTGACAATGATGGCTGCGGCCGCATAGTGTTGAAATAGACTACTTAAAAAGACTAGTGGCCGAACTGGAAGTCAAAACAAAAATATAACCCTCTGGAAAGAAAAAATCATCGACTACCTAAATCAGATTACATCAGAAAAAGAGAAAATGGACAGTAAAATGACGGATGTCGACAAAAAAGTCCGAATCAAATAATTAGGCACTCCAACGATCTGTTACTGTCATGCTATTTTTGGGTTGTCGTAGGACAAACAAATTGATTTAGCCAATGAGGCTTAAATATTGGTTTGATAAGTCCCACAATAAATTGGTCAAATAGCTGTTGTAGGACATGCAGCTGTTTTTTTGGACTGCCTAATTGGCAATTACATTTAAGACGAAAGTTTACTATTTTATCATTGGTCAAGTTGCGCAATTAGGTGTAATTTTTAAACAAACCCTAGGTTGTCAACCTATGCTGTCGTAGGACATGACAGATTGTTGTACTGCCATATAGCAAGCCCCCGCCCACTCACCGTTGAAAAAACGCCACCTCCGAAAGCAAGGGTGCGTTCGAAAACGGGTATGAAAATGACACCAGCTAAGGTTGAGCAGATCGAAATCCGAATATTAAAAAATCCGAATGTCGACGCAGGACTTTTTGATAGCCCAAACCCAAATCTCAAAGAGACAAATGTCGAAAATAGTGCACCACAACAGCTGGCAACAGCGCAATTAAAAACAAACCTGTCTGATTCCGACCCTAACCTAATGTTGACGGCAAAATATCCAAATGAAATAAAAATCAAGAAAATTTTGTCCAAAAAGGAGAAATCCAAAATAAAAGAGAACAAATGGAAATGATGATAACCTGTTCAAAGAAAATCAAGAAGTAAACATCCAGAACCACTAAAAGGTACCAAAACAGAGATTTCCAGCCGTCGCAAATCCAAAGCAACTCTCGTGGATCTTTCTATCAGGTTTTACACTAGATACCCCTCCTAAAAACATTTGGACTACCTAAAAAGTAATAAGTTTGAAAATTGTTTGTGTTACAGAAAGCATAGGGACAATGTTAAAAGTTCATTTAAATTATCAGTTCCAGCTTACACAAGACAAGACATTATGTCACCAGAATATTGGCTAAATGTTATAAGTATAAACCATTTTCTGAAGCTACAATCTGAAAATGGACGATACACACCCAAAATCAATAACGACATTAGAGATAATCTTGTGTAGACAGCTACAGGACAAAACAACTGCTTGGGCAATGTATTCTTGAGTTTTGGTGCAGAAGATTGTGTGCACTGTGGACAGCTTATTCAGTTTGTTCCTCCGGACGCCACTATTGAGCTGGGAGTGGCAGGATCAGATGCAGACCTATAACACAGATTGGTAAGATATCTTTTTACTCTCGTGTGGAAGAGATGAACTGATATTTTGTGAGGTTTAATCATTTGTTAGCTGAAGAAAAGTTTTCTCTTTTTCAACAAAAAATTACTTTACGAAAAGGAATCAAAATCGAACAGTAAATTGGTTTACTGATGAGTTACGAGGGAAACGGGAAACTTTGTCTTGTTGCTAAAAGACCTTTTTGGACAAGACCCAACAAACTTCTTAAAAGATCTAATGAAGTCTCATATAATTAAAAAAGGGCTAACAGAGATGCTAAAATATCAGCGAACGATAACATCGTGGAGAGTATGAGAAGAGTGAAAGGGAGATAGGTTTAACAACTAATCAGCTGAATGAGTTTTTGTGAACATGGCACTGAATCTTCAGAATCAGGTTAGGCAAACAGTACTAGACCCTGTTGAAATTGTCAAAAGCTCATCAAAATCATTAAAAATGTTATTATAATTCCTTTAGCTAAACTTATCAACATGTGCATAGCTGATACTATATTTTCATCTACACTTAAATATGCCACAGTGATCCGAATCTTTAAAAAGGGGGATGCAAATGATGCTAGCAACTAAAGACCTTGCTCCCAATTTTCTCCAAGGTATTTAGGAAGTGTTTGGCATCACGTTTATTGCAATTTTTCGAGACTAATCAATTATATTCAAATCACCAATTTGGCTGGATTAGGTGGCACTCATCAGTGAGGCATTTGAGGGTGGAGAGTATGCATCAAGCAGCTTTTGTGACCTGAGCAAGGTTTTCGACTGCGTCCTGCACGAGGTACTCAGTTTTACAGAAACTAAAGTATTATTAGATTGTTCAGGTGGCTAGTGTAAAGTCTCCTCTTCCTAATTTATATAAATAACCTTTCTGAGTTTGATGCTTCGGTCCATTACACCCTCTTTGCGGACGACACAACAATTACCTGTACTAGGAAGAACTAGAAGCCGAGGCTTTGGAGGGCTCTATTTCATTCAAAACTTTATATGTGTATTTCATTGACCAACCTGGTGTTAGCCTAATGGAACGGCATTATAAAAGTGTAAACTGATGGTTAAAATCTACCAGATACTCCAAAATCTACAAGATATATCAAATCGGCCAAGTGACGCTACACTGCATAATTACCAAAATTACAATCTGAAAAAGGCTTAAGAAACCTGTAAATTGTCTGAATTAATGTAATTAAAACAAAAAGTTCGAAAATAGTTCTTACACGTATGCGGTTGCTAATACAGAAACGGCCCTGTGCATTCTAGTCTTATTTAGTACAATAATAAAAATTACAAGAGAAGTTTAAAGAAAAACATAAATCCTCATTCGAGCAACTAAAGACAAATAGATCCTATGATAGTCTTAAAGTCATGCTCAACAAATCAGTCTTTGGAGCAGCGTACACATTTGAATGTAATTGTTCCGGTTTTCGCCGCAATTACTATGCAACTCGCACAAATAAGGAAAAAGCAGTTGAAAGCACTCAGCGATCTCCACATCGGCTGTTGCCAAGTTTCTTTATATGAAAACCATTAAAAGCGATGGCGTAATTATTAAGATTTCCGCTTCTCTGAGCACGCATTATTCAACTTTGTGAAATGACAAACAGCTTTTGTGCCTCCGCCTGCGATTTACGACCAGATATTCAGTTGAGGTACTTTAATAAAAAATAGTTCTAATTCTTAACATAAAAGAGATAAAACTGGACTTAAAGCGATACTAATATTTCGTCACTCTTTGAAACGCTAAAAATAAATGCTTGTAAAATATCTTTTTGTACCGCTGTGCACAAAATAAATAGTTCCGAAATTCAAATGAAATCGCAAAATCGATGAATGCAGCAACATCCTTATTTTGCGCTCTAAAGCATATATGGAAAAAACATTTCCCATCGAGCGTGCTTTAAATAGCCGAGGCAACCGGAAACAAATGACGATCATTCGCTTACTGACTCGGCGACGTTATACGCGGTATTTAAAATTGTGTCAATTTAAGGTTATTGTTTCTATTGGTACTGTAAAATTATTATAATGATTATTTAATCATTATCGAGAGCGAAAGTGATTATTATTCCAATATTCCGTCTGATATTTCTGAAGCAGCCAAATTTTAAGCTTTAAATTTACAAACAGGGAAATCCAGAAAGGAATGTGAAAAACAATACCACCTGTTCAAAACCTGGTACAATGAAAAGTCTGTAATAAGGCTCTCTGAAATTATCTTTCTTGCCTATTTATCGAAAAATGCAAAGTTAAGGAAGCTGCCTTGGCATTGATCTATCTGTTTAACGCTAACATCGACTATATCCGTAAATAATAATATCGATATAAAACAGTATAAGAAACTTTTTGCATATTTAAAACCGCAGAGTGATGGCCAGAATGCCAAAAGATCTAAAATTTCTAGTCATGAAAACATAAAAATGTTCTTACAAGATGCGCCTGATGAGTAGTATCTATTAAAAAAAAATTTATTTTGTTGGAGACTATCGACAAGACGAACTCGATAAAATTACTATCGATCACATTAAGGAAAAAATAATCGATGTTTATTGTGCAAATGTCAGATTCGGAAGAAAAGAAGCCGTGTTTTTAGAATAACTAATACCGATTACTCAATAGATTGTTTGTCATTCTATAGGAAAATGTGTAAAAGGGAGTTTGCCAGAACCAAGTTATTGGTCACTGCTTTAGGCGAACATCGACTATTCTTTTAAGTAATGAAGGAGCAGATTTAATCCAACTTAACCGTCACGGAGGTTAAAAAAGCTCAACTGCCACTTTAAATAAGCCCGAATATATGTTAAAAATGCAGTCGCATGCAGATTTGAGGCTATAGAAATCAAAAATTTTAACTATTAAAACAGTCTCTATTCGGACGCGAGAAAGAAAGCTTCGAAAATATTTATATAAATAAATAAACGACATGCATTGTTCGAGCTATGTAACTTTATTTTATTAATTTTGTAATAAGTTTTTGTAAATAGTATAAAATTTTAAATTCGTTTTAAAAAATTCTAGATGACTTTTATATATATATATATATATATATATATATATATATATATATATATATATATATACATATATATATGCATGTATGTACATATATATATATATATATATATATATATATATATATATATATATATATATATATGTGTGTAGAGTAGCCGAACTAAGTGCCACTTTCATCCTAATAGATGAAAACGATGTTCAAAGATGGCGCGGCCTGTACGTCCAGCGTGATAATCACTGCTAAATGATCTAAGTGCCACTCTGGTTTTAATGTCCGTTTTCAAGTTGAAATGTTTTCGTTCGTCGTAGAATCGAATTTTATTGATTGTTTATTGGAGTTTTGAAGTAAATATAATGGTGCTAGTGCATTTAGTGATATAAAAAAGCCAAAATCTAAAAGAGAAACACATAGTAAAGCTAGGTCGTGTGGAAAATCCTATGTTACATAAAAATCCAAGCTGCAAAAACTAGGAAAACCCGTTCCAAATAATGAGGTTAGTATTTGATTTTTAACAAATTTTTACACAGTACTACAGCCGGCAATTATCGTGTTACAATTTTGGAATACACGTGCAAGATACAACAGATGGGATAATGTGCATCTGGCATGAAGGACAGTCCGGCCGTGATGGTAACCAAATGGCATCGTGTCTTCTACAAGCCTTGATTACAGGTCAGTTTTCAATATATGGAGCGAAGACTGTGCAGGGCAACTGAAAAATCGAATGTTTATTCTCTTATACACGTTCTTAGTAGCTAATGGATATTTTGACACCATTGATCATAAGTTTTTAGTTTCCGGCCATAGTTTTTCATCTTCAGATAGAGATTTTGCTCTTATAGAGAAGCGGGCAAAACGTTCCAAGCTCCAGACAGTAGATGTTGTAAAAGTGGTAATTGCTGCGGCTAGACCTTCCAGACCCTACAAAATTTTAGATATGGGCGAATGTGCTTTTCTTGGTTCTGACAAAATATCAGCAAAATGTATAGATACATCTAAACTTGGCATTATTCAAGCATCATGTTTACGTGTCTAAAGAAGAGCCAGGAATAGTGTTGTACAAGAAAAATTTCAGTGACCTTATTGGATGGGAGAAGTGTCGTGTATTAAAAAAGGGTATAACTATCCAACATTTAAAGTCGCCAGAGCTATTAGCTTTGCCTGGTGTTCAGCAAATCAACGAAAGTAAGAAAAAGGATCTTCCCTCAATGTTAGAATTTATTAATCCAGAAAATAAAACATTTTGTACCTCTATTTTAGATTTTTAGTCATAGGTTATCTCTGTGGACTTAGATTATTTCCAACTTTTGTTCATATATATATATATATATATATATATATATATATATATATATATATATATATATATATATATATATATATATATATATATATATATATATATATATATATATATATATATATATATATATATATATATATATATATATATATATATATATATATATATATATATATATATATATATATATATATATATATATATATATATGTTTATATACATATATATATATATATATATATATATATTGACCTTACCTTATTCCCAAAATTTGAATTTTTTATCTAAATGGCATCATCAAAAACTTTTAATGAACGGGTTGCGTGAATAACCCTGTATATACATATATATATTTATTTATATATATATTTATATATATATATATATATATATATATATATATAAATATATATATGCATATACAGGGTTATTCACGCAACCCGTTCATTAAAAGTTTTTGATGATGCCATTTAGATAAAAAATTCAAATTTTGGGATTAAGTTAAGGTCAAGGGGTAGTTCTTTTTTGAAATATTTTCAACTTCCTGTCACTTCCGGTTTGACCGTATGTATTTTATAATATTTTTGGATTCTACGGAGAATTTTAATGCTATTTTATGTAGCATGTCCTATACCTAGGTTCAAGCGTTCTTAAGATACTTGACCTTGAACCAAAAATGAGCCTTCGGGGTACCAAATTTTAAAATCTCATATTTTTGTAAGTTTTGAAGATATAATCTTCATATTTTGCAGACGATCGGTAAATAATCTTAGGTTTCTATTTTTTTTATTGAATTTGTCTGTTTTTATACAGGGTGGCAAACATTCACATTTTCAAAGCCGCTAAAGTCCGTTTTTTTAAATGGGACACCCTATAACTTTATGCACTGTCAAATGTAGAATTTAATTTTCTATCGAACTGTGTTAAGATTCCCTATACCTATTCGTAACCATTTTCGAAATAATCAGGTGTTTATTAAACTATCAATAGTGTTTGCTAAATGCTTACACCTTCCCGTAGTAATCTATGGAAAAACAATTGTTGTGCTTTTCTATTCAACATGACAGCTGATTTGAAACTTTTAAATTAAAATAAAATAACACTCAAAAGCTGATATTCTCAATTTATTTTATATTCACGGAGAATGTTACAAATTATATTGAAAAACATCCTCATTTATCGCCAATGAACAAAAGAAAATTGAAGAGGATTGAAACGAAATTTTTTCGTTTCGGAAAAGTTTAAGTTATAAAAAATGTAATAAATTGTTTACATTATTTTTAACCATATCTACTAAGTTCGAGACTGTTCTAAACTTGTTTTAGTGAACTTAAAACGTATAGCAATCTAACAAACAACAATAAATAAATAAAATAATAGAATTGAATTATAACAAATGTTCTATATGCTGTCCGTTCATTTGAAGACACATTTCAATTCTTCTTTGTACAGTTTCTGTGGCCCGTTGAATTTGTCCGTTTTCTAATTCGGCAAAAGCTGTTCGTATCCTGTCCAGTAAATCTTGTTGGTTATTTACTGGGGAAGCATAGACTTTACCTTTGATAAATCCCCATAAATAAAAGTCTAGGGGTGTTAAATCAGGCGATCGCAGGGGCCATCTCCAAGGGCCATTGGGACCAATCCAGCGATCTTCAAAAATTCGAGATAATTGGAGATAAACTGCAGCGGAATTATGTGCTGGTGCCCCATCTAATTGATACCAATAATTTTGCAGCTCACCAATAGGAATTTCTTCTATAAATTCAGAAACCATCCCTCTTAGAATTTCCAAATACTTATCACTGTTTAAATTGTCTTCATAAATACAGTACCGCACCTAATCATTTAATACTATACCGAAAACATTGAAGCTAAACCTGTCTTGAGAACGCGTTTCGCGTAAAGCGTGCGGATTTTTTGCTGCCCAGAAATGTTCGTTTCTTCTATTTGTTATTCCTTCTCTAGAAAATTTCGATTCATCGATCCAAAATATTTTTGAAAGGAATTGAGGGTCTTCTTGAATTTTCAAAAACGTGAATTCGCAAAATTCTACTTGTCAGACGTCATCACCAGGTCTCAAGGCTTGCACGTTTTGTAAGGAATAAGGGTGCATATGATGTTCGCTCAAGATTCTTTGGACAGATGAAGAAGAAATTCCCAAATCGTTTTCTGCAGACGGTATTGAACTTTGCGGGTTTGCGTGGAAATAAGCTAATCTGTTTATTACGTTACGAGACCAGTGACAAATGCCCTGGGCATTTGTCACTGGTCTCGGAACATTTTTTGTAACTTTAACCTTGCCAAAACGCAAAAAGTTCGTTTCAATCCTCTTGAATTTTGACTTGTTCATTGGCGGCAAATCAGGGTGGCGTTCATTAAACACACGACACGTTCTCTCCAAAATTTTATAACATTCTCCATGAATATAAAATAGATTGAGAATAATCAGCGTTTGAGTATTCTTCTATTTCGATTTAGAAGATTTAGTTTATCACTGACAGCTTTCGATAAATAACGCATACTAATCATCTGTCATATTGGATATTGGATCTCAATTGTTTTTCTATGGCTCACCATTGGAACATGTAAACATTTAAGCAAATACATACGATATTTTTATAAAACCCAATTATTTCGAAAATGGTTACGAATAGGTATAGGGAACCTTAATACAGTTCGATAGAAAATTAAATTCTACATTTGATAGTGCATAAAGTTATAGTGTGTCCCATTTAAAAAAACGGACTTTAGCGGCTTTGAAAATGTGAATGTTTGCCGTTGAATTTAGGACACCCTGTATAAAAATAGACAAATTCAATAAAAAAAAATAGAAACCTAATTATATCTTCAAAACTTACAAAGATATGAGATTTTAAAATTTGGTACCCCGAAGGCTCATTTTCGGTTCTAGGTCAAATATCTTAAGAACGCTTGAACCTAGGTATAGGACATGCTACATAAAATAGCATTAAAATTCTCTGTAGAATCCAAAAATATCATAAAATACAGGGTATTCTATTTAAAATAAGCAAGTTGATACCAACTTCCGGTTAAACCGGAAGTGACAAGAAGTTGAAAATATTTTAAAAAAGAAGTACCCCTTGATCTTACCTTAATCCCAAAATTTGAAATTTTTATCTAAATGGCATCATCAAAAACTTTTAATGAACGGGTTGCGTGAATAACCCTATTTACATCATAACACCTCGATGCAAGTCGATGTTTGCAGATAGGAAGCCGTCGAAGACTTATATTCCTAACCTTAGGGATACCTGATATCCTTGTGCCTGTACCGTAAATCATAGGTAAATCGGCAAATAACGCTTAAAATTAAAAAGATGATAACTAAAGTACACCACACTGATCTAAAAAATCGACGAAGGTATGGACGACGAGGTATGTCAAAAGCAAGCTGTTTCCATAGATATACAGATTAATAGCCAACCGCGAATGACCATTGCACCGTTTTCATAGTTACTCACATTCTTTTCGTAGACTCAAATTCGTGTGCCAAACTTTATCCTGGATTCGTAGCTCGCAGAAAAGTGATTAGTAAATATCCTCACCGTGTAGTCTTGGCATGTGGGGCCACTTTTTATTAAATACAGTATGACTAGTAGTAAAGTCCGCATCATATGAGAATTTTTTTATAACTGACTTAAGTAATATATAAGATGGTGAACATTTTTGCTTGAAAAATAATGCAAATGACAATTAAAACATTATTCACGTGATTTATCTTACGTGTCAAATTTGACTTTATATTTAATGGCAAACACCACGTTTTTTTCACAAAATTTTGAAAATTAGTTAAGAAAAAATTTGTTTTTTCATAGCTATATTTCATCGCTATCGGTTGACTTAAAGTCAATCTTCCTAATTTTTTTATATTTTTCACTCTACCGAATATAATGTAAAATATGTTTCAACGGGGTAATTTACTAAGTTAACACATATTTATTTACTTCTTAATAAAAATGAAACTGAGAAACCTCTTTTTTCTATCTCTGTATCGCCATTTCTACAAATAAATAGAATATTTTCATTAAATTAATTGAAATTACCAAATAAAACCTATATTATAAAGTAGCCTATGAAAACAATTCATCAAATTCATCATTTAACGATTATATCGATAATATTGCACCTATAGTTAGATTGGGGTTTGCTTACATTTGGTTAGCTAAAGAAAAAGTATAAATTTGAAAAAAACGTTTTTTACAACTAAATGTTTTTCGCATAATTAACTTAATGTAAGCAAACTGAATTAAACTATCGGTTCATTATTAATGAAAAAATCATTGGATGAATAATTTAATTAATTATTAGTTTCGTTTTTACTAAATCGTAAATCAATATATACTCAATAAATATCCCAATTTAAAAATTGTTTACATTAAATTGTGGAAATTGGATAAACTTTGCATAAAGTTGGACGTATTTTTTGGATCCATTTATATTTTCATCGACAAAAAGCCGTATAAAATAAAAAAATTATTAAGAATAGGTTTGCTTACATTCGGTAAAGTGAAAAAGTATAAAATAAAAAAAGAGAAGAATTTGAAGTCAACGGATAGCTGGCATATAGCTTTAAAATAAAAAAAGAAAATTCATTCCTTTGCCGTTTTTAAAAATTTTGAGAAAAATTTTGGTTCTTTTAACAATTTTTTTAATGACAAATTTGGCAGGTCAGATAAATCACGTGACTAATTTTTTTTGCCATTATACATTATTTATAGGCGAACATATTGCCTACACAAATTTTACTTAAGTAAATTATTAAAAAAAAATAATAAAAAAATCCCATAAGAAGAGAACTTCACTGATCCCATTGTATATAGTTATGAGCAATTTCGTAATTTCAAAACTATAATTGCCATCAAATTTCCACGAGTCTCACTGATATAGAATAAAGTTTCAAAAAATCTGCCAAAAATATATAATTCTATCATGGAAAGTGATAGAAAATATCTATTATTAAACAACCCGTTGGCAGGTTAAACAAAAATGTAATCAATTTCTCAAGTTTGGTAATTTGGAAATACATATTACTTCAGCTTTTAGGTATTTGCGTTTACATCATCAAACATATTTTTTCATCATCAGACGGCTGTAAGATTTTTATAACTGATTGTGCGAATTTTCAAGAAAAAAACCGGTAAAGACCTACAACTTTCTTCGTACATAATACCACTACAAATCCTATAAACTGTAATTTATTTCAATTTTTCTAGGTCTTTAATTTATTTATTATTAATTATTATTATTATTATTATTATGACTTGTTGTCTCACAGTATTCCTGTGGTTGTATTTTATATTGACGGGTTATACCAAGTCAGTACAAAAAATAAAAATAAAAAAAGGAAATTGAAAAAAAAACAACTATTGTGTATTAAGAAATGATCTAACCATGCTACATGTTTTCAAAATGACCGATTTCTGGATGTTCCTGTGAATGTCTGTATTAAATCCTAATTGAGCCAAATGCGGTGTAAACGTTGTTGGGGTGAGACCTGTCACTGATATGACGAGAGGAAGAATGATGACTCTTTCATGTTTCCACAGCCTTTTTACTTCCATTACCAAGTCGGTGTATTTGGCGATCTTCTCACTGTATTTCGCTTGGATGTTCTCGTCGTTGGGGACAGCCATGTCAATTAAATAAGTGATTTTCTCTTTTTTGGGTTGAAAGGTGATATCGGGTCTATTTGCGGGGACTGTTTTATATGTGTGGATGTCAATATCCCAGTAGAGCTTGTAGTCTTCGTTTTCAAGTATAGATGTTGGTGTATAATGGTAGTAAGGGTCTGTGTTCTCTGTTAATTTGAATGTTGTGGCTAATGCTTGATGAACGACCTTCGCTGCTGAGTTGTGTCTCGCAGTGTATTCAGTTCCGGCCATTATTCTACATCCACTCGTTATGTGATCGTTCTCTCTGCTGGTGACATCTCCTACACCTCTCGTCTTCAATGGTTGTGTCCTTAATGATGCGCTTTCGGTAATTTCTGGTTGCTATCACTTTGTCCGGATGGCAAGCAGGAAGCCTTCTGTTTCAGGGAACAGTTGCCCTTCTTGTAACCACGTATATGAAAGCTTCTTATGTATATGGCCTTGCTTTATATGGTATCTGTGTCTTCCGTGAAGTGTTTTTTCAGACCAGGTCTTTCCTAGTCGTGATTGGATGTGACTGTGTGCGTCTGCTGCGTGGCTTGTTTGAGACAGGTCGAGCGGTATATAATTCTCGTCTGCCTCCACTATTGCCTTGTGGAGGTTAGTTTGTTTGTTGTGGAAGAATTTTCTGAATTCGTAAATTTGTTTTTTATTTAGCGATTGTAAATCTATAATTCCCCTTCCTCCTTTTTTTCTCTCGATAGTGAGTCTTTCCTTGCATGCGTTGGTATGTAACTTCCTGTGTTTAGTGAATTCAGAGTGTATGAGAATGTGAATGTTTTCTATGCCTGTATGTGACCATTTAATGATACCAAACGAATACGTAAGAATAGGTATAGCGAAGGTGTTAATAGCTTTCGTTAGATTTTTGGAATTCAGTTTTGTTTTTAGTAGCTTTGTAAGTCTGGTTTTAAATTCCGCCTTGAGCTCTTATTTGGTATGAGTGTGGTTAATTTTGGTACTTTGATGGAAGCCTACGTATCTGTACGTTTCTTCTTTGAGCATGTTATCTATAGTTTCATTGTTGATTGTTTCCTCCGTAGGGTGGTCTTTCCACTGTCCCTTGTTGATATGAAGTAGCTTGCATTTACTTATACCAAATTCCATGTTGATGTCCAAGGTAAACGTTTCTGTGATTTTAAGGAGTTCCTTTAGCTGTGCATTTGTGCTTGCATATAATTTTATGTCATCCATGTACAAGAGATGGTTTATTTTGTGTAGGTTATTTTTTTGGTGTTTAATTTGGAATCCGAAGTTTGTGTTATTCAGTGTGTTTGAGAGTGGATTGAGACAGAGGCAGAACCACAAAGCGCTGAGTGAATCTCCCTGGAACATACCTCGTCTGATGTAGATCTCTTCTGTTTCGATGTGCTCTTTTTGTGTTCTCAGGTTGATTTTAGTTTTCCACGTACTACATGTGACTTTATATAATCCTAGTACTCTGGTTAGCCAACTGTGGGGTATCGAATCAAAGGCTTTTTTATAATCTATGTAACCAGTATGAAGGTTTCTACAGTTTTTCCTGGTTTGTTCCATGATGACGCTGTCTATAATGAGCTGCTTCTTGCATCCTCGGCTGCTTTTCCTGCATCCTTTTTGTTCTTCCGTTAGAATGTTTTTGTGTGCTAGATGTTGTTCTATTCTCCTGGTAATTGTGGCTGTGATGATCTTATATAGGGTTGAAAGGCACGTAATAGGTCGGTAATTTGACGGGTCCTTATTGTCTGAATTTTTGGATTTGAGGTATGTTATTCCTTGGGTGAGAAAACTGGGGAGTGTGCTAGGTTTTAAAATAATTTCATTAATTTGGCGAGTGAGAGCTTCATGTGTGGAGGTAAACTGTTTGTACCAGAAGTTATGAATGTGAAATTATTATTATTATTATTATTATTATTATTATTTTATATTTTTTATTATTATTTACATTGTCTACAAAAATAATATATGTCCTTTATTATTTTTCTCCATAAAAAGAAGGTTTTATTCCAGGAAATGGAATGTTTTCGAATATTTAAAAATAATTCATAGTGTTCAAGTGATTAAATCCTGTGCATTTATTGATTTTGTTGTCATTAAAAATCTTCACTGCTAAGAAATAATTTTGTATTGGCGCCACGTTTCGGAGTGACATACGCAGGGTTTGTTTTTTGTTTAATTCGAGTGAATAAAACCGAATGGGACAGCCATTTTAGAGCTCTTTTGCAAAACTTCAAGGTTGAAAGCAATATGGGATAATTCTCTATTCTCTAGTTAATATTTAACTTAGTCAGGCTAGATGCTGGATTTTATCCAATAAAATCTCTATTCAGTGATGGATAAATGCTTTCATAAGCTATAATATTTGGTAAGTTCTTTATTCGACTGATTCCATTCTTGTGTGTTTAAAAAACGTAGATATTCGCCATTCTGTTTTAGGCTTTTTCCTTCTTTTTTTATCCTAAAATTTAATATAGAAACTGCTTTTCAAAATTCTAAATATATCCATTCATATAAAGTAGTTCCTGGGCGAAAGAAAATTTAATGTTTGCTGTTACTTATTGAATAATTTTTGAACTACTGGAGTAAGAAAATTCTTTGCCTTAGTACCGTGTGGTCAGTTTTTCTGGACAAGTGCTGTGTGGCCGGTTCCAGGGTGTTACAGTTCCTGATTTGGGCTTGGGTAGTCTCCAGGATGTGATGTGACGCCATAGCGAGGGCAAATTCCAGATTTGAGTTGTGAAAATATAAGTAATTTGTATTTTTTTATATTTTCGCTTTTGTGAATTGGTGTAGTGGACATGCATTAATTCATTAGGAATTGCATAACGGATAAAAATCCTATAGCTACTAAAACTTTTCTTCTGTCTACATCTAATTATTAGGTAATTATTTCCAAATTTCTGTAAATTGTATTTTCTTCCAAATTGGTGTATATCTATTATATATTAGTATTTTTATGAAACGAAATTTAAATATAGTTTTCTAATTAAACCTCAAAATTCATATATATAATGTATTGAATTTACATGAAAAATATTGTTTAGCATTGGTATAGGAATTATAACTTTATTACTATTATTAACTTCTCGACATTTTGTATATTAGATTTTCTGTTTTTCCCTCTTAATATTATTGGGTTTTGTCTATCAAAATTATATAAATTCTACATTTAACTGACTTCATTCCAATTGAATATGACCATTGTTATTTTAGTAAATTAAATATTAAAAAATATTATAATTTTGATTCAATTTTGTCATGAAATATTTATTGGAATTGTGAGATTGAACTTTTGATTTATTTTGCTTTTTGTATTTACCTCTGATATTATATGGACTACTATAATTGAAATTCTCTTACGCAAGTTTTACGTGGGATATATTAATCTGTAGGTTTAATATTAAACACTTTCTTAACTTATTAAAATTTGCTTAAATTTTAAAAGTCCAGCTATTGGAGTAATGTTTTCAATACAGGAATTTTACATAAGATCAGCTGTTAGCCGATCATAAGTTGAGTTACATTGTTTGTATGACCGAAAGGACTTTTCTGCAATTAATTTTTATCAAACTGATTAAAGATCCGCTGCTCAAAGACTACCTTATATTAACCACCGAATATAGTTGAGTTAGATTGTTTGTACGATTCGAAAGAACTTAATTTTTTCAATTTAATTTCATCAAACTGATTAAAGATCAACTGCTTAAACTCATATTTATATTAACAACCGAACATAACTGAGTTACATTGTTTGTACGATCCAAAAGGACTAAATTTTTGCAATTAACTTTCATCAAACTGGTTAAAGATCAGCTGCTTAAAAAATAAGATTTAGCTGCCAATTAATTGATTAACTCTTCTAATATTTTTTTTACTTGCTCTGCTCTCTTGAATCATTTGGTTATTTTGCATACCTAATTTTCTTTTGGAGAAGTTGTTTTCAAATATTATGCTATGAAATGGTTGATGATTATGCATATAATAAGTATTAAATTTTGATATATATAAAAATATTTTCATTAATTTTCAAAATGTTTTGGATATTAATTATTTATCTATAATATTTTTGAATAATAGTAAATATTACCTTTCTGTCTGATTTTCAAATTTTAAATGCAAAGCCCTTTTTAAATAACATCTCCTTCTTATAAGAGGAATTTAATTATTTTCATTTCTTTATCATATATTGTAAATCTTATTATTGCACACTTATATAACCTAATTAATTAACGTCCTGTATGATTCATGTGTGAATAATAAAAACACCTGTAAGTATAGTTGTAGTCCGAGGGATAAATAAATTGGTAGTTATGAAATATGTCGTTTCCATTTGTTGTATTTTGATATATTTATATCATATTGACCAAAGCTAATTATTATTTTTTTTAGGATTGATCTTATTGATTAGATCTATCTGTTTTACTTTTTATAATTTATTTTTCTTTTTCTCTCTTCGAGCGCCTATAGCTCTGGCGCCCATTGCCAAATTAGAAAATACAATAAAAAAAAACTTTTGCAAATTTCAGTTAGCCGGAGTATTATTAAAATTAAATTTGAAACCTATACAAATGTTCTAATTTAAAATCAGCTAGCCGAGTCGAACTCACAGATTTTTATTTATTTATTGGTTATTTTTGATGAACTAAAGAGTCAATAAATAACAATAGAAAAAAAAACAAAAAAAGAACGCTATAATCTAAACTCGGATATGTTAAATAACTGATATTTCAATATAATATAACCAGGTTTAAAAAAGTATCTCTTTGTGAAAAGGAATATGCTGCCTTGGAAATATGGTTGAAATATGAACATTGTATTCGCTCTCTCTCTGAATAAACTAATATAATAAAGGATTTTTAAACAAAACGGTAATATTTAAATCCTTTAATTATTATTACAAATTCATCGTTTAGGAACAACCAAATCGTTTTGAAGCAAATATGTCTTCATTATAGACAAAATGTTCTTAGTATATTTTGCTCATACCCGTACACCATACACTTAAGGCACTTATGCTGAAGACTTATGCCAATTAAAATAGAAATCATTAGATTCACCATAGTTCATTATATCAACCTAAAGAATTTATTACTAGAAACTCCTGAAAAAAACTACCCAAAATCAGCATAGTAGCTTTCGCTAACAATTTTCATTCTCCTATAATGTTTATGGATCTTCATTAATGCAAAATACACATCGAAAAACGTATTTTTAATTAAATGTTTGCATTGCTATGCACTTAAAATTGTAAACACAGAACGGTTTAAAATTTAAACCCGTTAAAATGAGATTTCTGTATGTGATGTTGATTTAGAAAATAGGACTGCGAATATGCTTTAAATTACGAAGGATTAATTTTTAATAGGCCTTCCCTATAAATAGAAATTACAGTTACTACTAACTGGGGCAATATAAATGGCTAAAATCGGTACATTTCCTTTACCTGGAACTGTTTTCTCGTTATGAGTTTTACCTTTTATTAGAAATAGTGAAGTGTGACTCAATTTAGTTCCGCACATAGTCATTTAGTAACACATAAGTATTCATATACTGTGTGTGCAAACATTTTTATTGGACGCTATTTTATCCTACCATATTGGATTCGTATCAATATTTTACCAGTTTCTACCAATCCTACGCTCGATTTTTGAACATAATTTAGAATAAATTAAATGAGTAGTTTTTAGTCGATCGGGTAAATAGTTTTTAGCTATGCTGCAAACTGATAGGCAGACAGACCAACACATCGACCCTCGGAATTGAGTAAACATGTTTTTGGCATATAAAAACGGTAAAATTTGTAACCATACAAAACCTTGGAGGGAGATTTTTTTTCAAGATTGCAAGCACTCTACTTGGCCGCCATTTTGTTCCCCCATCTTAAATTCGTACCACAATTTTACCAGTTCATCTCTATATCATACAAAATTTATAATGGATCTAATAAATTAGTTTTTTCAGGCTGATTTCTTTACTATTTTACCAAGTCGCTACTTCGATTGGTCATCTTGGATTCATACCAAAATTTTACCACTTGATTTCAATTCCAACACTTGATTTTTTCTAAAATTTCAGGTAGATTGATAAATACTTTTTTAGTAATAAGTTTTTTCACATTTCACTCGGCAGCTATTACCCTTATAACCCTTTATTTTTCGCCAAAATTTGAAGTCAATTGGATACGTGGTTTTTGAGCTATGCCACGTACATACAGACCGACAGACCGACAGAACTGAGAAAACGTGTCTTCTGACATCTAGGCACCCTAAAATATGTAGATCTCTAAAACAATAGGAGGGTGATCTTTTCACAATTAAAATACTTCCTTTTTACAAGGAAAAAAAAACTACTTTAACAATAAAACACAATAATTATTTCAAAAACCACCCATAATGCTGGAGATATTATGTATGAAAAAGGTGAAAGCTTTTATTACGGGTTTTGGTCTTAAGTTGGATCCTTCTTTAGAATC
>JAUTXW010001675.1:0-35516 GCA_030620095.1 Kuschelorhynchus macadamiae | reverse complement strand
CTATTGTATCATAACGTACCCCAGAAACTGTATCAAATAGTGATGGTTTTGACCTTAATCCATCCAAATGTGCGTGAATTATAAAATCTGGAGATAAGCGATCCTTTAGGGTATCAGTTGAGATAGTAGATTTGTTAGAGGGAGAAGGCGTAGTATAGATTCCATCAAACGTCTCATTCTTTGAGGTATCCAACGATGCTTCAGCAGTATATTTGTATTGTCTTTAGACTGGCGTTGATGTTTCCAACGGAAACTCCTCTCTAATGCGTATGCTTGTCGCATTTAATGGTTCTACGGAGTCAAATAAATTGTGATATAAAATTCTTAGCGTACCATTTGATTTTTTTGAGAAAATCAGCATTATTTGGAGAATTCCTAAACAGCGCCATCTAGTGACCAAGTCATTACGAAACAGTTTATGGCTGCACATGTAAAGCAAAAAATGCACTTTTTTCGACACTAAGGTGAATAAAATCGGTTCATCCAAAACAGAGATATCTACATTTGAAAGTAGAAGTGTTTGACCTTCCTCGATCACTTTATTTTTAACAATAGACAAAAATGGTCTTAAACAAAAAGTGGGTAATTTTTCTTTTAAAAGAATACAATGTTTATATTTTCAATATACGTTAATTGTGTAAATTTGAGAGAAAATTGGCATTTACACCTTGGCGTTGCTGTTACGCCCCCTAGCGGCCAACTTTCGGACTTGAAAATAATTTACAGCGATTTCTCTTTACCGATAAATATTTTTTTTCCTTAAGTTCTGTCATTAACGGTTCCCGAGCTCCTGTCCTGTTATTGGGCCACATCGTACAGGGCTGGAAGGATCTGAACATGCCGGAACGGCTTCCAGTTCGTAAAAAAAATAAATTTATTCGTTCCGGTTTATTAGCTATCAGTTTGCGTTCTCTATTTTTGGCTATAGCAGAACGGTAAAGTCCGAATACAAGCTTGGCATATTCTGGTTGGTAAAAAAATCCATTTTCGACCAACACTGTACTACATCAGTTTCTAATATCTGTAAAAACATCTCAATAAAATTTTTCTACTATATTGTATATTGTGTAAATTATCTAGATGGTTTTGCAAATAAAAGACTTAGAGTCTTTCTTTGCATTTTTATTTACACCAATGGAGTCAAGAAAGGTTTGGGGTATGGAATTTAGACATGACAAAACGATCATCGGATTTCTCTTTATAAATCTAAATATACTAATTAATTAATATATATATATATATATATATATATATACAGGGTGTCCCAACTAAAAGTATCCACCCCAAATAACAAGTCGCCAAGACAATAAAAAAATAAAACGCTCGGACCCGTTGATTTTGCTTTTGAGGGGGAAACATTTTGCGCCTATTTTCAATTTCGCAATATCACCCTCTGAGCGGGGGTGAGATTCACCCCCAAATGTTAAATGGAAAGGGGGGTCGAGTGATACCTTATTTTGAAGGGTTTCCGACCCTGGTTACAACTGCCAAGTTTGAAGCCTCTGCTGTCATTCCCGAAGAAATAGCAGCTTGTCCAAAAAAATATTGATAAATTATTGCAAAGGTTGGCTGCTGCAATTTGGGATGATGCAAACTAATTACAAAGATTTTTAATAATAATTACTCCGGACAGAGGAAAATAAAAACAGTAAATGCCAAATTAATGGGGAATTTTGCGTTTGAAATGTTTTCTACAAAGACTATTACCTAAATTATTTTATGAATTTATTCGAAATGTTCGCCATTTACTTCCATGCAATACACAGACCAGCCTCGAATTCCTCTCGAACATTTTGAAATGTTTCAGGTGTTGACTGACGGCATTCAGCTACTATTCGCTGTTTTAAATCATGTGATTCTGGCTGCACCTTAAAAATCTTTGTTTTTCAAGTGTCCTAAAGAAAGAAGTCCAACAGCGTCAAATCAGGTGATCATGCCGGCCATTCGATGGGACCTCTTCTTCCAATCCAGTGATCGGAGAAAAGTATTATCGAAAATCTTACCGGACGAGCGTAGCAAGGAGGTGCTCATCTGTTGAAAGAATATCTGATCTTCCAGCTAAATCCTGGTCGTTTTCTAGAATCTCAGTAATCTGCGGATCAATGGCATTTTCAAGTAAATTTAAATAACTTTCACCATTTAAATTGCCTTCTATGAAAAAAGGTCCAACAACGTGATTGCTAGAATTCCCGCCCACACGTTTACTTTAAAGGATGCTGGCTATGGGTTTCCCTGAATAAATGGGGGTTGTCGCTCCCAATACCTGCAGTTGTGACGGTTTACTTCTCCATTTAAGTAAAATGTCTTCGTCAGAAAAACAAATATTGTACAATGAAATGGTATGGTTGTTTAACTTTTCAGAAATATTCTCACAAACTCTACTCTGCGATCAAAGTCATCGTCGTTCATTTCGTGAAGCAATTGATAAAGGGTCAGAAACTTATGGGATTTTAGAATCCGGTGAACACTGCTTCGGAGACTCCTGATATTGCAGCTGTTTCTCTGATGGAGTTACTTGGGACCGTAGCAACATGGCCAAGGACTTTGCAACCTCAACATTTTCATTTCTTATTGGTCTTACTCTTTCATGCTTTTTTATTGACAACTGAGCCGGTTTCGAAAAATTTGTTCCACAGTTGTAATACACTTCTATGAGTCAAAGAATGTTCGGGATGAGATTCATTAAAACTTACAGCTGCAGCTCTCGCACAATTATTGTTTCTAATGTAAAGAACAATAATTTCAATTCTGTCTTGTATCGTAAACCTCATAGGCAATTGTTAGAAACTTTCGTCTTTTAACACTTTCAGACAAAATAAATTTTAAATAAAATGCACAAACTGTAATAAACGCATGAATGTTTGACACTAAATAAACGATAACAATGTGATTTTATTTTGTTTGTTGCTGATGTTTTATGATAACAGTAAGAATGGAATGCTGATTTTTTTTTTTAATTTTGTACAGTGACAATTCGACAAGTTAGCTTAAACGTTTTGGCAACGGTCTGTTTCATTGCAAGGGAGCCAATGGCGAACATTTCGAACAATTCATAAAATAATTTAGTCTTTTGTAGAAAACATTTCTTAAACGAAAAAATTCCCCATTAATTCACATTTACTATTTTTATTTTCCTCTCGTCGGAGTAATTATTATTAAAATCTTTTTCACTAGTCTGCATCATACCCTAAATTTAAAGCAGCCAACTCTTGCAGTTAATTTATTAATATTTTTTTTCGACAAGCTGCCATTTCTTCGGGAATGACAGCAGAGCTTGAAAACTTGGCAGTTGTAACCAGGGTCGGAAACCCTTCAAAATAGAGTATCACTCGACCCCCTTTCCATTTAACATTTTGGGAGTGAATCTACTTGCTCAGAGGGTGATGTTGCGAAATTAAAAATAGGCGCAAAATGTTTCCCCTCAAAAGCAAAATCGACGGGTCCGAGTGTTTTATTTTTTTTTGTCTTGGCGACTTGTTATTTGGGGTGGATACTTTTAGTTGGGTTACCCTGTATATACACTGCTGGAACTTCGAAGTACACCAAAGTACCAATTTAAAGAAATATTTTCAATACGGATGACTATTTTTGAGTTACGGTTTTCGGCCTTTGTTTGGCAATTCTAGAGTATGCAGCCCGATAAGGACAGCCTCGGACTCCATCACAACCGTTTTATACAGAGTGTTATAAGACCCCGTCAGTTTTTGAAAAAGTTTTTCGACCAGAACTCTTACTGGAAGATTTCTATTTCTGTTTGTGCAACCAAAATAATCTAGAGCTAGGTACACAAAAACATTTTCCAGCGGTTTTCAATTTTTTTTTCCTTTCCGACATGCATGGTTTTTTAGAAAAATTAATTTTTTTTAAATGGTCTGCTAAACAAAGCCTACTTATATATATAGCAATTAGATTCAGTATGGTCTATCAGATTATGAACAGGGTTAGCACCCATGAATTTTGTCTACAGGGTATGTAAACTCTGCCGATTCTAAACTTTAACAATGTTGAATTTCTGCTCTTTTAGGCAAGGTAGGTAGTATTTCGAATAGCTTTGGTACCCACAGTATTATTAGGACATATTCTTAGCTTGACTAAAATGATGGGTAAAGCAGTTTAGCTTAAATTTTGTATAAACAGAAATAACATGTGAAACTGTATTTTATTGGGAAAAAGAAATTATATCAATGATAAAGGCGATTTTTTATTTTTATTAAACAGTACATTTTAAATTAAAAGCAATATTGCAAATTTCAAATGTAAAAAATCTGTTCAGTAAAAATGTCCATTACTGTTAAAGCGGGCATTGAAGCAACATCGAATTCAAGATTGATAAACAAACCAAACCTAACAAATCATTATTTAACGTCCACCTCTTGGTTTTTTAGTGAACCCTGTATACAATATTCCTGTTGGAAAATTTTAAAGGTGCCAACCTTGTTCATAATCTGATAGATTTACTTGAATCTGATAGATATAATCAAAATTGAAGCTAAATTAACAACTGACCTTTATACACGTATTAAAGTAGAACCAAAGCCAGTATTTTTGATAAGGCACTCTACACAGACAAAGCCGCGAGCTCTATGCTAGTTTTAGAGTTTACTTTTCTGAAATAATGAAAGCCAAACATCCCTTTCTGGTGTGAATTTTCATAGCTCAATGACAAAGATCCGACTGTTTTTTGTTAGCGGTGGATAAGCATTTTCTTTTGATTTGATGCAAAAACTGTACAAACAACAAAAATAAACCCGAGGTTAAGCAACCAACGGTTCAGGAATCTGGGCTATTATTGGAGGAAACCGTAGCAGAGAGCATATAGGTCGCGGTCAAGTCTGTGTATAATTATGGTTTGTAGGTTTTTGAATGGTGTTGTACGCGAAGAAAATTTCCCAAAGAAGTTATGAAATATTCTGATATTTTCAAGAGAAGAAACCAAGAGAATTTTGAATTATATATTCTCGGATATATTCCTTATTAATATTGATTGACTGATTGGCAGTTCTCTTCTTTCCTTATTACACTTACGTCAGTTTTCTTTATTAAAAAAATAAAGTCATATTATTGGCAGTAATCCGCCTTTAGGTCGTTCAGATTAACTGTCTTTTATATATATATATATATATATATATATATATATATATATATATTGACACAAATCATAAAAAATTCAAATTTTCTTCTATTATCTGACAATGGTACTTTCTACTCAGAAAATATTCGTTCAAAATCACAAGATACAATTGGAACATATTCAAACAAGTTCAAATCACTGTTTACTAAAAATTGTTCTTTATCTGGATTTAATGTCTCTTTATTGTCCAAAACTGCACTATTCTATCATTTCTACGCTTTTTGACAAAGAAAGTCCTTTCATCTCCAGTTTTTTTATAGTATCAGATAAGCAAAAAAAAAATTGTTTTTAATGTAGATTAAATCCTCATGTACACTGTACCAGATTGCTTGTAATCACAGGGTTTCTCGGTAACCGACGAGATAAAGTTTGCCGTTTTGGACTCTATGTCAATTTTTTGAGAAACTTTGAATGCCGCAAACAGAATTGTGCCAGATTGTTTTCGTTCAATACAGAGTGAAATGGAAATTTACGTATTTTGGGGGTGGTATCATATTTCGGACACCCTGTCAGATAAAGAAAAGGTAAAAACTGCTGTGGATAGATATTTTCGGTCAAGTCCCAGTGCTGTAGTCGAATTTTTTTTAGACAAACCGTTTTTAGCAATATCGCTCCCGAATTTTCATATTTTAAACGGACACCCTGTATTTTTTGGTTCCAAAAAATTTGCCTTTTTTTTCTCTTTAAAATAATGTATCACACTATGCACTTTTGACGTAAACTAAGCCTTATAAACGAAATATTAAAAGAAAAACGTAAGTTGGCCATGGAAATATGGCATGGAAACAAAAATCAAAACTATTTGTTTCTTAAATATATCAAATATTTCCGGGTTTATCCTCTTATCATACGAGTTACCAATAATACTAAAAGGTAAATTAATAGATATTAAGAAGAAATGAATAATTTTGAAAATAGTCATAAGTATGATATGATGGTTTGTTTTATTGAATGTCATGAAAACAGTGATCAAGCATCTGATTTATATTTTAACAGGTAAGCACCAAGCGCTTAAATTATTATGAACCTCCTTTCAAAATTTTTTGAGTTATGGACTATTTCCAAAAGCTTTTTTTATATCGTAGATATCCAGAAAGGCCTCAGCCACACAAGGCAATTTTTCGCCGAATTAAATTAAATTTAATTAATGATGGATCATTTTCAAAGCACAGGGCTAAAACATATAATAAAAAAATCACGAGAACAATGAGATTGTTGTATTAGCAAGTATTCAGGCCAATCACGCGAATTCATGTAGGCATATTCAGGAAACAGTGGGGGTGTCAAAATCACAAACGCAAAGGATATTAAGAAAACATAAATATAAGCCTTATAAAGTAAATGTAGTACAACAATTGCATCCTGGAGATGCAGAAAGGCGTCTAAATTTTTATAACTGGTATCTTCAAAAAACCCAAAATGACCTTGACTTCGGTAGCAAGGTTATATGGTCCGACGAAGCCTATATAAGTTGTAGTGGTATTTTTAACAGGCATAATAATAGGCACTGGTATACGGAAAACCAATTTTTAACAAGAGAACGTCAGTAGCAAGGAAGGTTTGGGTTTAGCGTCGCTTGGTTTATATTGGGAACAAAGATTACATTCCATATTTACAATAATAATTTAACAGCAGATAGATATCTAGCAATTTTAAATCAAATACTACCGGATTTATTGGATAACTTGCCGCTAGCAAATCTGCACAATATTTACTTTCAGCAGGACGGTGCTCCTGCCCACAATGCGCAAATTATAAGGCCATTTCTATTTGAAAATTTTCACGATCGCTAGATTGGTACAATTGGACCAGTAAGGTGGCCTGCTAGGTCGCCAGACCTCTCAATATTAGATTTTTTCGTTTGGTCTTACTTAGAAAACAAAATTTACCTGAATCCAGTCAATACGATGGAGCAGCTGCAAAATGCAACCATTCAGGCATTTAGATCATTGGAAAATAGACCTATAATAATGATGAATGCTCTAAGAAGAATTCGCACAGTGTGCCAATTATGTGTTCGTGAGGGGGGCGGCCATTTTGAACAGTTTTTCTAGTTATGTAGAATTTGTTTAGTATTGTGATTAAGTTTATCAAGATTATTAAGTTTATTTATTTCATAGTAAAAAAATGGTTAGGGGAGACTGAGGCACGTTCGGCCGTGGGGCACAATCAGCCGTCAGTTATAAAAATTTAAATTTAAAAGTTTTGGCGCCGGTTTTGTTCTTAAAAGTTGGCAATAAACCCCCGCCAAATACCATATTCGTTTCATGTATTTAGTGGCGGCTTAAGACATTTTTATTTAGAAAACGGAGAATTTGGCAGAAAAAGGTAAGTTTCACTAATATTCTTATATATCGCATGTTACCTGTTTACATTAATTCCAGTTTTTCCAAAATCGGGTTATGTTAGCTTTGGTATATGTAGTTTAATTATTTACATTAACATAACCTATAATTCATTTCATTTTAAAGCCAAATATTTTTTTATTTAAAAAAACCGGTTGGGGCACTTTAAGCACTGCTGGTGGGGCACTTTCGGCAGTGGCCGAAAGTGCCCCACACGGCTGTGGCCGAAAGTGCTCCACATATTAATAAGTGCGTATTAAGCAGTTATTGTATAAATTGTATAATTATTTTATAGATGGTTCGCAATTATAAGCCCAAAACAAATAGGGCTAATATAAATGAAGCTACAATGCGGCAGGCCTTGAGAGAAGTTTTATCAAAAAACATGAACCAAAGAGAAGCTGGTCGAGTTTTTGGTATTAAAAGGCAAACTTTGCAGTCCCGAATAAAACAGATACTAAAAACTATGACCGTCGAAGAGTATTTGCAAAGAAATGATGATGATGGCTATTAAAGTGAATCGGAATTGCAACAGAAGGGTAAACAAAAATAGTTATTTGTTCTTTGTTTGTTCTCTAAGGACTTAATTGACAAAATGTAACAGTAACGTATTTTCTTGTTCTAGGCAAATATGCTACTAGAAAAGTATTTTCGACAGAGCAAGAAGAAAAGGTCGTAAACTATTTGAAGCAATGCTCAAGTATGAATTATGGCTTGACTTATGAGCAAGTAAGGGTCATGGTATATGATTACGCAAAAATTTTGCCAAGTTGCAAATACCCAGAAATCTGGAATACTCATAAGAAAGCAGGAGTTGACTGGCTATATGGTTTCATGAAGCGAAATCGCACTTTGTCGTTAAGAAAACCAGAGAACACAAGTTTGGCAAGAGGACTAGGTTTTTAATAGGACAGAGTTAATGAATTTTTTAATAACTACAAGAGCGTGTTGAAAAATACCAATTTACAGCTGAACGAATTTTTAACCTAGATGAGACCGGTGTGACTACCGTATTGAACCCACCAAAGGTCATAGCTACAAAAGGGAAAAAACAAATTGGTCTTATTGCTTCGGCCGAGATAGGAGAGTTGGTTACTTTGGTAGGAATAATCAACGCAACAGGAACTGCACTTCCTCCTGTATACATTTTCCCGAGGGTGAGAAATATAGAAGAGTATCTGGAAGGTAGTCCTGCATCAAGTGCCGCTTTGGAAATAAATCAGGATGGATGACCGGGAATTGTTTGTTAAGACACTAGAACACATTGTAAAACATACAAAATGTAATAGGGAAAATAAAATACTCCTTCTTATGGATAACCACGAGTCCCACACAACTTTGAATGCCATACTTTATGCAAGGGAAAATGGAGTGGTTCTTCTTTCTTTTTCACCACATACCTCCCATAAACTCCAACCACTTGATATTGGAGTTTTTGGACCCTTTAAAAGCAAATGTGCAATTTCCTTAAATGACTGGTTGTCAAGTAATCCTGGAAAAACAGTCACAGTTAAACATATACCAAGACTCACTAAAATCCCATTTTTAGAAGCATTTACACCACGTAACATAACCAGTTCTTTTGAAAAACCAGGAATATGGCCAGTTAACTCCTTAGCTTTTACGGACCAAGATTTTGAAGCCACTTTAGTATTTAATGACAACGAACCTACAGGAAATCCCTTAGCTGAAAAAGAGAAGGAAGAAACTGAAAATGACCCTATTGAACCAGAAGACTTTAGAAACCAACCATCTACCTCCAAAGAAGCCGTGATATTGCCTGTTCTTGATGAAGTCGAAAGTGACAGTTCTGCAAAAACTAAAGCGCAAATCGAAACTTTAACTCCTGAGTCTGTTCGACCTCTCCCAAAAGTGATAAGACCCAAAACTAAGCCAAAAAAACCTAAAGCTAATCAAGGAAAGTCAAGAATTTACACTGAAACTCCTGAAAAAAAAAGAGAATAGAGGAAATAGAAGAAAACAAGAAAACAAAGCAAAAGAATAAGACTGAAAAAGGAAAAGGAAAATTAAAGAGACCCTACACAGATAATGAATCAGTCAAAAATAAAAAAATAAAACAGGTCAAAAAGAAGGTATTTTCAAGCTCTAGTAGCGAATCATCGGGATCTGATTATGACTATGATAGTGAGACAGATGAAAACCTAAGTTTGGAATCACTACAAGAAGAAGACAAAATAGAATTAAATAACTATATTTTAGTGAAATTTTCAGTGAAAAACACCACAATATATTATATTGGTTGTGTGCAAGATATTATTTCAGATAATGCGTATCAAGTGAAGTATCTTAGGCGCAGAGCAAACACCAATAAATTTCATTTTCCCCAAGTAGATGATATAGAAATGTGTACACGAAATGATGTATATGCCATATTATCAAGTCCTAATAAGTCCAGAAGAGATTCAAGTTTAACTTTTTACTATAATTTTGATAATATTATTGTAAAATAGGAAACCACAATGTATTTTTTTAAAGACATTTTAGAATTAAGGATATATTTGTTATGGTTTGAGTTTAAAAAGTTTTGTTTGTTTGAGAGCTTTTTAAACGTAAAAAAGGAAACAGCTCTTTTTGTTTTAGGTTATTTTTTTATTTTCAAAAATTGCAAATGTTTAATATAATAAAAACAAGTTTCTTTCAAGAATTGTTGCATTATTTTAAACAGTTTTAACTAAAAACGTTAATGTGCCGAAACTGCCCCTATAACTGGCTGATTGTGCCCCTATAGGGGGCACAATCAGCCAATATGCAGACATATTGTTATGACTATATAATGTTTTTTAGTAAAACATTATAAAACATTTGCCATGTAAAAAAGCTGTGGAAAGAATGTGTAAATTGTCGTTGATTCTTTATTAGAGCCTACAAGCATCTATAACATTTTTGTAACGAAAAATCGATTATAGGGCCGAATGTGCCCCAGTCTCCCCTATTAATTTTTTATGTTGTTTAATTTTGCTTCTGGACACTTTTAATATCTACCCATATTTCCATGGCCAACTTACGTTTTTCTTTTAATATAGCGTTTATAAGGCTTAGTTTACGTCAAAAGTGCATAGTGTGATACATCATTTTAAAGAGAAAAAAAGGCGAATTTTTTGGAATAAAAAAATACAGGGTGTCCCATTTAAAAAATACTAAGTTTGGGCTATATCTCAAAAACGGATTGTCTAAAAATTTGTGCGACTACAACACTTTATTCTACGTAAAAATATCTATCCATAGCAGTTTTTACCTTTTCTCTATCTGATAGGGTGTCCGAAATATACCCACCCCAAAAGCGCAAAATCTCTATTTCACCCTGTATCTCGGGAACGAAACGATGTGGCACAATTCTGTTTGCAGCATTCAAAGTTTCTCGAAAAAGTGACACAGGGTCGCGAAAACCGCAAAGTTATATCTCTGCTGGTTTCCGAGAAACCCTGTGATTACAAGCAATCTGGGACACAGTGTACATCTTTTTTGCGCAAAACGTTTTGTGCTTCTTGTATACAACGTGAATATTCGGCATTAAATTGGTTGACTATGTTTTTTATTACTTCGAAATGTTCTGCGTAACAAATGGCAGCGTTTATCCAAGTTCCCATCTATTTACACTTGGTGATGGGGGCAGGGGAATGTTTCCTGCAGTTTCCTTAAATTTTTCTGCCCGAGTCGGAGTTTTTAGGAATACTTTCTTCACCGAGGAAATTAGATCGTTCACTCGTGGATAAAATGCACGAACTTGTTCTGCAACTCGATGAAGTCCATGGGCAAGACATGTGGCATGTATCATTTTAGGGTACAATATTTGTAGACCACTCATTTCTTTACACATGTATGAAGCAGCATCTGTAATTGCCACTAACTCTCTATCCTATTTAATACCACCGGGTCATAAAGTGAGAGAGTCGTTGAAAAATCCAGAGAATGATTTACTTTTGTCTCTTCGTTGTAAATAAATATGATTTATCTCTTTCTGCTTCTACACCCAACACACCAAACACAAAATTAGCAATACATCTCTGTTCCACATCAATTGTTTCATTTAGTGACACCGATATACTTATTGTACAAATCTGGAACATAGTTTTTTCTTATCGTGAATTCATGTGGAATTGATGTCTTTGTGGACTGCTCTAAACATGACTTCAGGGCAAGATTACTTAATATATCAGTGGAATATCCGCACTAATAAACGCCTTGCACAAATCCCCATTGGATGATGCTTTGTAGTTTCTATACGTTGTCTCACTTGGAATTCCTTGTTCGCAGTAACAGGAACATCACAATATTTACAAAACAGCACAAAACGGTCATTCGTAAAATCTTTCACGAACTGATTTAATATGGCACTTAATGAACGCTTTTCTTTCCGCGTATTGGACAATGTTCACGCCACAATGTGTAAACAATACTGAATTGAAAAATTATTTCTAACATTCTTAAAACGTGGGTATTTATGATTGTAAATCCGTGGTAAATCCATAGTTCTTAAAGCTTAGATGTTTTATTGGGTAGCTATAACAATTTTTAGAAAGGATGGGTAAAGCCCTTTGCCTGCCAGCAACTTGGAGTTTTCAAACCACTTTTCCCATAAAGACCAGAAAAATTAAAAATAATTTTAAAATGAGATTTTCAGAGGACCTTTTAATCCAAATTAATAATCTAGAAAAACTAAACTGGCTAAAAAATAATAGTAGGGACGATGCAATCAAACATCGCTATTTAATATTTAAAAAAGAAGTAACTATGAAAATTAAAAACGAAAAACTCTCTTATTACAACACTTTAATTTCTCGTTCAACCAATAAAGTTAAAACAAGCTGGTCAATAGTTAACAAAATACAGGGCAAAAACATTAATACCACAAAAAATATAGTTCTATCTCGGGATAATAAAATAATTTCTGAGCCACTTGAGGTTGCGTCAGTCTTTGGGGAATACCTGGAATTAGTTATCCCTACCAAGCTGGGTACTTATTTCGGTGGGCGATTCTCCGACATGTGCACTATTGGTCGAAGACTTGTCTTGAATTCGTTTTATTACCGGTTTGTTACAAGTACCGAGGTGGAGAGAGTTGTCATGAGTTTCCCCAACAAAGGCTCTTGTGGTTTCGACTCTATATCCATTAAGTTTATTAAACATGTTATATTTAATATTTCAACCACATTGTGTGATCTGATTAATGTTTTGGTGTGTGCTGGTGTATTTCCGGACAGGCTAAAGAAATCCATAGTTGTACCTATATTTAAGAGGGGCGATTCTCTTAGCATGGAAAACTACAGGCCTATTTCCTTATTGAGTTCCTTTTCTAAGATTTTTGAAAAAATTGTTTACAATCGTATTTATGACTATTTGCAAATGTAATATCTTAAACGACAGGCAACATGGTTTTCGGAGAGGCATGTCTACGGAAACTGGGTGCATTGATCTTGTACAATATATTTCTAATAAGATGGACAAAGGTGAATTTGTAATTACGTTGTCTTTTGACGTGCATTCGACACTGTTGATAAACAGTTTGTCTCTGCTAAACTAGACGCCCTAGGACTACGTGGTAATATAAACGCATTTATAGTTTCATTTTTGACTGACAGAAAATTTTCTGTAAAAATTAAAAATGTAATGTCGTCGGATTTTAATCAGAATATTGGCACACCTCAGGGAAGTATCTTAGGTCCCCTGATTTTCCTACTCTTCACTAATGATCTTCCTGACTATATAAGTCAGGGCCAGGTTTTTCTATATGCAGATGATACTACTATCGTAGTATCCAATATGTCAGAAAGTCACTTAAAACATAAAATCATCAACACTGTGCTAAATGAGTTTTCTAAATGGTGCTTTGCTAATAAGCTAATGATTAACCATACCAAAACTGTAGCTATGAACTTAAGAACTATTCGTAGAGAACCTTGTGATATCAGCATTTCCTTGATGGGCATGATCTTGAGCTTTCCTCATGTGTTAGTTTTTTGGGTTTGTCTATAGATTGTCACCTTAATTGGAACATTCAGATCGACAATGTTTGTAAGAAGCTTAATAGGGGAGCTTACGTAATTTCTGGTCTCCGTAATTATGTTGACCGTACAACAATTATTAATGTATATTATGCTTTCATATATTCTGCAATAGCTTATAACATAGTAGTGTGGGGTCAGGCCTCAGATATAGAGAGAGTATTTATAATACAAAAAAGAATTGTTAGAATCATTTTTAGTATACCTTTTAAAACATCTTGCAGAGAGAGACATTCAGGTCATATAAACTTTTGACAGTTGCTTCAATTTATCTCTTAAAATTATTATCATATATTCATCGAAATAAAAACCTAATTCAAATTAACAGTAATTTTCATGCGTATGATACAAGAAATAAAAATAACTTCTGCTTAGACAAGCATAACTTAAATATTTATAAAAAATCACCAATCTACGCTGGGAGTAAAATTTATAATATGCTACTTTATAACATTAAAGCAATAACATTGTCAAAATAAATTCAAAAATAAAATTAAAAAGTTTACTTTTATCACAGACTTTTTACACCACAGATGAATTTTTCACTTTTTTTGAGGAATAACCCATCATAATATGCAAACTGAAAACCTTTTTTCCTTGTTTTGTTGGACACCGCACTGCAGAAGGGATTTTAACTCGAGGAAAAAATTATATACTATGTTTTGTGATCTATATTTAGATATATCTGTTGTTAGTTTATATTAGGTACTTGGCATATGTCTATTTACGTTTTATTTGACGTGTTTCTTTTCTGTATTTATAGTGCTCAAAACCAAATAAAAAATTTGAATTTGAACTTGAACTAGACATTTTTTATTATTATGGATTATATTTGAAATACATCAAATTTGTCTTGGAAATAAAAATATATTCAGAAAAATAAGAATATATGCATTTTTCCTGTGATAACTGCAAAATATGCATTTAAATACAAAAATTAAAATATGCATTTGCATATGCTTTCATGCAAATGCATATATATTCTAAGCATAGTTATAACCGGCAATAAATAATTATTTAATAAAATAACAATTTAAAAATATATTGTTATTTTTATTTGTAAATAAACGTAATGTGTAAAGTTTCATTTCGTTGGTATATTGTCTAAATCTTCTATACATTCTCAATTTTTGCTTTAAAGTTTATTCGGGCCCAGTGGCATATTAGAAGTTGTCGAGAACAAATGAATAGATAACATTATAACATAAACTCTCTTTTTGAAATATTTTAAATTGAGCAGTGTTGTTGACTTAACTTGCAACGAAATAAATTTCACTTTTCTATCTCAGTTTTTAACTATATTATTTTCCCACACAAATTTCCAGTTTGACAGGCGGTGTCAAAATTTGAAATTTCCTGTCAAAGTAGAAAGTTGTGTCACAGACAGATAACCAAAGACTAAGATAGGAAAATGCAATCCTTTTTCTTGCAAGTTAAGTGGTTTGGGGAGTTAGAGAGCTTCAAAGGGTCGAAAATTTCAAGTGTCAAGCACCATTACAATGTTGTACAATGTATACAGGGCTTTCATTCCATCATTTCCACCGGTTTAAGATAGAAGCGGCAACACCGCACAATTCAAATTATCTTAAAAAGAAATATATGTTCATCTATATAGCCAATATTTCCAGAGAATATTTAATTTTTATAAAAATCTCGAGAATTTGTTCTCTTTCGTGTTAGAAATTCTCAATTTTTCGAAAATATTTCCTGGGAATATTTCATTTTCGTAAATTTGCAAGAATTTAACATATTTCTGAAGCTTTATTGAGACTATGGATAATTTCTGATTCCGATGATCGTCCTGCCAAATGCCCACTTTTTTTAACTCTCTTGTTACAACAAATGTCGCGTTGGTCAGTGGTGAATTTTCAAACGTTACATGTTAATGAAGACTTAGATTCCCCCAAATTACAAGTAACTATAACTAGTAGGATGATAAACTTTAAAGCTAAAGTAGACATTTGTTATAAATTATAGCAAGTTAAAAATGTATAGACAATAAAAAAATTAGCAGAAGTCATAATTTTAAAGTATCCTAAATTTTCTTAAATATAAAAATATACAAAAATAAAGTTTGGGAAAAGCATAGGATTGCCTAAACTTACTTAATCGAATTAATAAAGTACTGCGGGCCATATATACAGGGCGAAAGGAAAAATGCCACAAATATGTTAACACCTTGAAAGTAGGTAATGGTCAGCAAAAGACCTCACGTAATAGGCTGCTATTTTTTTGGTTTTAAAAATACCAATTTGAAATTTGAGGCACTTTTATAACTTCTTAAGAGGCAAAGTTTGCTCATGAAAAAAACAATTAAAAGTTACTTCCAGTTTTAACGTAGTGTACTATAGGTCTATCTTCAACTGTTTTTGATTTATTGATGTTTGAAAATTGACATTTTTGCTTCTTCGAGCCGTCTCATAGCACCTGAACGGTTGGACCTAGAACAGAATAATTTTCACATTTCTATCTTAGATGCCAGTCAAACAAAAAAGAAAGGGAATATATTTTGCTACCTACTTAAATGAATATTCATATCAATGTCAAAAACCACTGTAATTTTGACGTATTAGTAGATATTATATTAGTTTGCCGTAATGAGATATTCATTAAATGAAAAACTTCAAATTGTAACGCTGTTATTATAAGTGCCAAGAAAACGCCAATGAAGAAAGAAGAACATATGATGCCAAAGGACGAAAAGTGTATCAAGATAGAACTATTTTAAATTATTTTATAAGAAATCCCACCAAATCAATTTTGGACGCAGTTCGGGACATTCGGTATGGTCGTGGGACATTCAGTATGGTCGTCTACCTCTACGTCTAAAGGTTAGCCAGGGAACCGTTCACAGAACTTTACAAATTTATAAACTCAGGCCTTTTCACATTCTTCCACTTCAGCATTTAACAGCAACACAGAAAGAAAGTCGCTTTCAATTTGTGTCGTAAATTATAATAGGGCAACAAAACGACCCTGATTTGTTTAAAAAAATTGTTTGGACAAACGAGGCCACATTTACCTCCTTAGAATATTTAATCGACACAATACGCATCACTGGGCTGTAAAAAATCCGAGAATATTTCAAACCATTAAATTTTAAGGGAGAAGTTCCATTCATGTTTGGTGTGGTGTTAAAAATAATAAAATTTTAGGTCCAATATTTTTTTATATAATGAATCACTAAGTGGTCCACTATATCATAATTTCCTTAAAAACCAAAATGAAAACGTTTTGGAAGAATTGCCCTCAAGAATATCAGGAATTTAATTTATAATACAGCGTTACAATCTGTAGTTTTTTATTTAATGAATATCTCATACAAACTAATATAATATCTACTAATACGTCAAAATTACAATGATTTTGACGTAAAGTGATCACCTGCATTTCATATGATATATTCAAATAAATAGGTAGCAAAATAATTTCCGTTTTTTTGTTTGCCTGGCATCATAAGATACCATATCAAAAACTAAGATAAGAATGTGAAAGTTATTTTGCTCTAGGTCCAACCGTTCAGGGGCTATAATGGCTCAAGGAAGCAAAAATGTCAATTTTCAAACATCAATAAATCAAAAACAGTTGAAGATAGACATATAGTACCCCTTATTAAAAAACACTTAGAATTGATACAGAATCCAAAAAATGTAATAATATATAGGGTGTTCATTCAATTGATTTTCGAATTCTCCGAGCTAAAATACATCAATTGGCTGTTTTGAATTTATTGAGAAATATGGGGGAAGTCAAAAGAGTACCGTTTTTCCCTCCTCAATGGAACACCCTTTACATTTTTATGGACCATCGTATTCAGCCGAAAATCAGTTTTCAATGATATATCCGAAGTTAACTTTATTTTCAAAATGGCGACTGGACAGTTGTCACAATTTATAAAATACCGGTTTTAGAACAGTCCAAAATAAACTTATTCTTAATTTTTTGAACACTTCAGTTTTAAAATCGTTTCGATATGTAAGAGAATTTGTTAATTTTTTTCACTTGTTTAATCGAAAGGATATTTTTCTCCAATATTTTAAGGGCCCCTTGTATATTTTTTTTACGCCGTAAATTGCCTTTTGAAAGATGTTTCGAATGCTAACCTTTTTTCAAGATGGCGATACGTGAGCAATTTTGGACAAATACATATACAACTTCTGGTAAAACTGGAAGTAACGTTGTTTTTTTCATAAAAAAGTTGCCCCTTATGGAGTTACAACCGTCTCAAATTCAAATGGATACTTTTAACTAAAAAAATGTTAGCCTGTTTGTTACAAGTCTCCTGTGTGGCCTGGGTTTGAAAATATTGGCTCTAAAAGTTTCATACAAAAATTTCTTTGATGTAGTTCTTTAAAATACAATGTTTGCATCTATACAGGGTGTCCCAATTTTGTGGGACAATCAACTATTAAATTTTAACGGGACATCCTGTATTTTTCCATTATATGAATCCTTGTCAAAAATAAGCATAAGTTACTAATTTAAACTATAGTCAATTACATGAAGTTTGTCAGATAATTAAGGTTATCTGTCATTTTTTGAGAACTAGAGCTATTTTTCAAATCTCTATAAATAATGGCAAAAATCTAAAATGGGCCTTGGGTGGTAATTTCCAGTTTATTAGCATCAATACATAATAATATACAGAATACAAAATTTTTGTCCACACCTATACAGGGTGAGAGTTACTTCGAAATAAATCTGGCACCTCGCATGTTTTATACCTAAATTCCATGGTTACAGAAAGCGCAATTTAACAGAAAATATCTGACTATTTATTGAATACGATGCTACACATAAAAAACCATAGGAGGCAATGGAATAGATAATATAGTGATTTTAGTGGTAGTTGTTTTATTGAAATCATTTAAATTTTAAAATAATTAGACTTTACAAACGTTTTATTGTATCGGAGTTTGCTTGTTCTATTTTTAAAAAATTGCTCAATATTCAAGACAAACAGACTAAATTTGTATAACTGTTACATTGAAAATGATAAAAGTCCAGCACTTACATTAAGAGAGTATCACCGAATATTTCCTATGGTAAGGATACCAAACAAGAAAATGTTTAACAAAATTTCCGAATGATTTATCAACTCATTGAGTTTTGATATACAGAAAAAGGAAGAAGTCCGTTCAGTTGTTTCGAAGGAGATTTTATTATATTTCATTGAATATCCTACCAACTCTTTAAGAAATGCACAAAGAGATTTGAATTTTCCATGACCAGAATACATCGAGTATTAAAAGAAAACAAAATATCGCCATATGAAGTTCTTACAGTACAATTTTTAAGTGAAGCTGATTATCAGACCAGACTGGATTTTTGTATGCAAATGATGGATCAGCATTTTGAGAGAGGATTTTAAATAAAATCCTTTGAACAGATTAGGCGATATACTCACTATTATTCTGGGACAAATAAACATTTGGTAAAGCAAATTAAAAAGGCAAGGACATCAAAGTGTCAAAGTCTGGTGTGAAATTATAAACAACCGCATAAGAGGATCTGTGTTTTTTTACCCCTATTTGAATAGACATTAATAGAACATTTTTAAATCTTTTCACAAATCAAATTATGGGAAAACTCCAATGATCTTCTGGAACATATTCGTGTGGACTTGGTATATCAACAAGATAATTCTTCATACCACTGTGGAGAAGATACAAGAGCATTTTTAAACGAGCAATTTAATTTAAGTATATATAGTAACGAGTGAGATTCCATGGCCGCCGCGAAGTCCCGATTTGATATCCTCAGATTATTTTTTATGGGGCACACTTAAAGATAGAGGGTATAAAAATCGAAACAATTATTCTAAACCAAAAAATTCGTGAAGAAATTATTAGTCTTAATAATAGCGACGCCGTTCAAAACGCTGTGGCAAACATTCAAGTGCGATATACACAGTGTATAGCAGAAAAGTGGCAGTATGTGAAAAATTATTATATAGTCATTTGTTTTAAATGTTTCCTGTTTTTCGATTTCCATGTAATCTGGTGTTATGTTATCATGTTGCTATATGTTATTTATGTTGGTACCTATGTTACTCAAGAAGTTTGTTTCTAATATTAATTTTCAATAATAATTTTAAATTTAAAATTTAGCAATAAATAAACATAGAATAAAATTAGAAATCGACTATAGTTTAAATTATTAATTTATGTTTATATTTGACAAGGAATCATATAATGGACAAAAATACAGGATATTTTATTTAAAGTTTTATAGTTGATGTCCCAGCAAAATTTGGACACCCTGTATACAAGAATTTCGCTAAAGACATTACGTTGTTTTATGATACTTTTTATACAATAAACATTGTTGTTCTTTTCTTATACCTGTATATCAACCTGCAGTAAACTTTATTAATTTGATATGTAACGCTTATCTAATATAACACCAATCACAGCTAAAGCTTGATTTTTATTTGTTAAAACATTTAGAAGTTTCAACACATCTAACTACTTTTAGTACACAGTTGTCCAAATAAAAAAGGCTGATTTCGATCAAAACAATCATATTAAAAAATAGTAAATATTCATTTACTTGGATATATATATATATATATACAGGGTTTTCAACTAAGGGTGGCTCTCGGCCATATCTCAGAAAATTTGCCCTAGGTTATGGGGGAAAAAATTTAATTCGTTGCTTCCTATCTGAAATCACTTCTTAAGGAATGTAAAACTTTGGCTTTTATTGGCAAGTCCAGTTTCTTACTTTTGTTCCTACCTACATACAGCAAAATTTCCTTATTTATCGATTGTTGGTAATGGCATTGTTACGGCCATTGTCAAACACAATATTGTATTTACTTTATTGAAACATCAGTTTGAATATTATAGTAAAAAGAAATGCCGCTGAAATTAAGCAAAGAAGATAAAATTGAAATAATTTTAATTGTCGGAGAAAATTATAAAACATTTCGAGAAGCTGCAGACATTTTTAACAACAGACGCCCCGATAAAATTATTCATTTCCCAACAGTGGGGAATATTCTAAATAAATTCAAGACTTTTGGAAATGTAGAAAATAACTTTAACAAGAAACGGAGGTCAAGGGTTGCGAATGACGAAATTACAAATCAAGTAATGCTCTTTGTGATAGAAGACCCTAAAAAGTCCCTACGCAAAAGGTCAAGAACATTGCCAAATAACATAGGTGAAGATACAGTTTCAAAAATATTGAAAGATAACAGTTTTCGACCTTACAAACCAAAATTTATACATACCTTGTGACCAGGAGACTTTGAGCGACGCACGGTTCGAGTTTTGCTGTCTGATACAAGGGGAGCTAGAAGATGATCCTCTTATGGCAAGACGTATTATTTTTACCGATGAAGCAACGTTTACTTCCAATGGGACTGTAAGTTCACAAAACTGTCGTTGGTGGAGTGACGTTAATCCTAATTTTGTTATACAAACTCGTGATCAGTATTCATTCAAAACAAATGTGTGGTGCGGAATTTATAAAGATAGGGTAATTGGACCAGTTTTCTTCGACATAATTTAAATAGTGAACGCTACTTGGGTTTTCTAAATACGTATTTTATTCATGAACTACCCATAAGTGCCACGGAGCAAGGGATGTAAGACAATACTTAAATTTTATCTTTAATGGACGAGTAATCGACAGGTATTCTGATACTTTCTGGCCAGCTAGATCTCCGGACTTGAACCCTCTTGATTATTTCTTTTGGGGCTACTTAAAAAAGAAAGTGTATCTAAAGATGCCATTTCAGAATGTCGATCATTTGGAGAGGGTAATTAGGGAAGAGATACAGGCCATAACGCCTGTCATGTTTTAAGAGAATTTTCTGTAGTACGGTTACCTGTATGGAAAGAGATGGTGGATATGTTGAGGCAAATGTGCAGTGACGGAACAGTTAGTTTTTATTGGTTATTAAGTTATTTACATGTAATGTTTATTGGAATTAAAATTAGTGAAATTATTTTCTACATTTCCGAAAGTCTTGAATTTTAGTTGGAATATTCCCCACTGTTGTGAAATGTAGGTTTTATCGGGGTGTCTGTTGTTAAAAATGTTCGCAGCTTCTCGAAATGTTTTATAATTTTCTCCGAAAATTAAAATTATTTCCATTTTATCTTCTTTGCTTAATTTCAGCGGCATTTCTTTTTACTATTTATATTCAAACTGATGTTTCAATAAAGTAATACAATATTGCGGTTGACAATGGCAGTGACAATGCCATTATCAACAATCGATAAATAAGAAAATGTTGCTGGTATGTAGGTAGGAACAAAAGTAAGAAACTGGACTTGGCCAGTAAGAAGCCAAAGTTTTACATTCCTTAAGAAGTGATTTGAGATAGGAAGCAACGAATCTAGTTCTAGATATGTTTTTTTATTCTAAATAAGATTTTGTATTACATTTTGCTATAAAATAAAAATTAAAGGTACTTTTCTCTTGAGTCAATTTCGATTTTTTGAAATTTTTGACCACCCTGTATATGCAATCTCAAGTTTGAATATTTTAATATTATTTTGGCACAAAGCAGAACTTTTTATAAAGAGTAACTTTTTTTCCGCAAAACTACTATATAAAAAAGTTTCCCATATGTAGAGAACTTATAGTCGTGACACACTGTATATATATATATATATATATATATATATATATATATATATATATATATATATATATACATCATATAACGTCGACGCCGCCTACCTACGCGTCCAATGAACTCTAACGACCTGAAATTAGATTGCGCATACCAACTACAAAATATAGTACTACCCTATATAGCAGTTTCCACCTTTAAGATTAAGTTAAGTTAAGCATCAATACAACCTTTTTCAAATTAAATAACTTTATATTTTTTAATTTTTTTTTAAACATATCTAGAACGCTACCGCCTCAGTTTTCGAACCACCCACTTCTTACTATAAACTTTTTGACTTAGAAAACTGGGGTGAAGACATATTGCGAGCTTCGGCGTTGCAGAAATGTTTAAACAAAAATTGAAAAAGTATGAATGTAGTAAATAGCAAAACAATTCTAATATGTAAAATGTCTTATAGACTTCAGTCTGCCCACAGTACAGCGTTGCCATATTCTTGCGTCAGTTATTCAAATTTACAATGTGGTAGTTCTGTCTGTTTAATTTTAAAAGAAGAATAGTCGTATTTTGACATTTATGACACTTATGAAATTAATGAGTTGTTTATTATTAGTACACTGTACTGTAAAATTAACCGGACAAACAAAATTGTGTTCAAATTCAATCTTAAATAACTTTTAAGTTTTTCCATCAACTTTGATGATTTTTTGTCAAGTTGCAGGAACTTCCATGTTCATCATTTTCCTTAATCAGTCTAAGGAAAAGTTTAAATGGATATAATGATATAGAGGGTAGAACCAAATATATATATATATATATATATATATACATTTTGACCTATATATATATATATATATATATATGAATACCCTGTAGAAAAATTTATAACCTGAATGACGTTTCTTTGTATAATATTTTTAAACCCCCACCTTTTATCGACAATTTGTTTTTTGAATCGTATCGAAATCGGTATTCTTAAAGGAATAATACATTTTTAACCAAAACTATGCAATTCCTAATAAGATACATAAAATAAAGACAATTTTAATTGTAAATTAGGCTTGTTCTTTCTGTTATGACAGTTTCCGTGACTTGTCAAACAAATTTTTGTCAACAAACAACACATTTATTTGCTGTACTTAATAGCGTTTGTTAAGATGATTATGTTCCTGTACTAAGTGTTTTGAAACTGTTCTGTAAACGATAAGTGTATTTTAATAATAAAAATTTAATGATGAGAGCAGAAGTAGCGCAAGCCGTTGCTTTACAAGATGATGGCAGGTCAATTCGGTATATCGCTGAAAGGCTTCGCAGCGCAATATCCGATGCGATACAACGATTTAGGGAAACTGGTTCTTACTCAAGAATGCCTGGGCAAGGAAGGCCGAGAGCCACAAATGCAGTTGAAGATCGATTTCTTCGACTTCAAGTTCTCCGAGAGCGAACAGCTTCTGCTCCCACAAACCTTGTTACGCTTTAGGCAGGTAGAATTAACGCAGATATATATATATATATATATATATATATATATATATATATATATATATATATATATATATATATATATATATATATATATATATATATATATATATATATATATATATATATATATATATATATATATATATATATATATATATATATATATATATATATATATATATATATATATATATATATATATATATATATATATATATATATATATATATATATATACATACATTAGGCAGTGTTTGGAAGAACATGTGGTTCCTTATATGCCATTTATAGGAGAAAATTTCCTCCTAACGCAAGATAATGCTCGTCTGCACATAGCCCGAATGACTAGACAATATTTGAACGATGTTGGTATTCGAGTGTTAGAATGGCCCCACAAAAGTCCTGATTTAAACCCCATAGAGCATATGTGGGACAACCTAGGAAGAAATGTTAGGCCGAACGGCAGAACTATGGTGAGTTTCAAACTTTGGTTGCGTTGGAACGGGCCCTAATAAACGAGTGAGAGCAAATACCCCCACACGCAGTAGCTGCTTTAATTCAATCCATGGCAGAAAGAATGAGAGCTGTTAGTTAAGCTCGGAGAGGAAATACTAGGTTTTAAAATGAAATCTGAATACTGTAATAATGCTGATGTAATTCTTCAAATGTTCGTTGTTAATTAAAGAATTATTGCTTAGTTTTGTTTAAAAATATGTTATTACTTTAAGAATTCATATATCGATTCGATTCAAAAAACGAGTTGTTGATAAAAGATGTGGCTTAAAAATATCCTACAAAGAAAAATCATTCAGGTAAAAAAATTGTCTACAGGGTATTCAGAAATTTCGGTCAAAATGCAACTTTTGGTTCTACCCTGTATATCACTATATCCATTTAAACTTTTCCTAAATTCGATTATCGAAATTGATGAAAAAACCCTATAAGTTATTTAAGATTCAATTTGAACACAATATTTTTGTCCAGTGAATTTTGCAGTGCAGTATACTTGACGTAACGTGTGTAATTTTATTATTCAGGAATAATAAAAAAGTAATAATTCTTTTTCACCGGAATTGTTTATTGGTGTAGCACAAACTTCAAGATTGTCATTAACTTAAAAGAAGGAACTGTTAAAAAAGGTATATCTACTTTTTGGACATTTTATAGATCTCTTGTGGGAAGTATTTCAAGTTACAAAGAAGTTCTACGTTCTGTAGTTTTCGTGTGTGAAGTATTGTGTGAAGTTACAAAGAGATCCACACGCGTCGGAGATCAGCGACCACTCCTAGCTATACAGGGTGATTCACGTTGAGTGTCCTATTAAAAGTTCTGGAGAACTATACAAGGGATTTTTCAAATTCGGCATACGGACATAATAGGTAATAATCTATAGTTTAAAAATATTTTCGCAAATGCAGCGTTGCCACATCTCTCCGAAACCAATAGCAACATTGAAATTTCAAACAGAACACCCTATATTTTATTGCAGTTTCTGATTCTACGCACGATTTTAAGTAACTTTTGTTAACATCTTCCTATACTTATCTTCTACCATTTTCTCTAAAAAAATTAATTTATGATTTTTTTTTAGAAAATCACCACGTTAATAAAATTCCATATTTACCTGCGTAAGCGAGATAATTACTAGATTTTTTTTCTGGGTTAGAGAGTGTATATATTTAAAATAACTATATGTTAGAATAGCGATATATCATACAGGGGTGTCGTATAAAAAGGGCATTTTTATCGAAATTTAGTAATGGTGAAAACTCATTCATTTTAAAAACAACACCCTGTATTTTATGGTATCTTCGAATAAACCAATACCTTACCTACAATATTTCCATATATGTTCCTATACCCATCTCCCACCATCTTTTAGATACGAGCCAACTTTGAATATTTTCCTGTTTTCAAAGACCATCCACAACAAAAGCACCCGCCTCGGCACCTGCTTAGCGAATCACTTAACTAGTTAGGCCATGTAAGGTTTTATTTACCTCGTACTGACAAATATTTGAAATAAACAGACAGTTTTAAATACGGTGAATAATCCAAAATGTATTTTTTTAAATACAATTTGTAACCTAAAGTGTTAGATATTATAAGTGATAATTAAACAAACAAATAATACATAAACGTTAATTTTTAGCAAAAAAAAAGATAACTAATTGTTAAATTGCTTAAAATGGCCACCATTCGCATTAAGGCATTCGTGCAAACATGTTAATTGTTTTCTTGTTGTTGCTCTTCGTATTTCCTCAGGATTTAATTCGTCAAAAGCTCGACGTACTCGATTTTCTAGATCCTGGAGATTTTGTATTGGATTTCCTACATACACTTGCTCTTTGATGGTTCCCCAAAGGTAAGAATCTAGGGAGTTAGGTCCGGAGACCGAGGTGGCCAATCCCATGGTCCCAAACGTCTGAACCACCTATCTTCGAACATTCCATATAATTCTTGACTCACTTCATTGCTGCAATGTGCAAGAGCCGCATACAATTAGCACCAGCAAGAAATCAATAATTGTAGTGGTAACTCATCCAAAAACTCATTAACTATAGTTCTTAAAATATCCAGATATTTATTCGAAGTTAAATTTTCATCGTAGATACAATAAGCAAATTTATTGTCCATCAGTAAGCAAAAAACATTAAACCCGAATTGAAACTGAAATCTTCGTTCAATAACCAATTTTGGGTTTTCAGCCGCTCATAAATGACTATTTCGTCTATTAAATATTCCTTTCCTCGTAAATTTCGACTCGTCAGTCTAGATATTTTTTTTCAAAAATAGTGGGTCTTTCTCAATTTTAGTCAGAACTATTTCGCAAAATTCAGTACGTCTCTGAAAATCTTCTGGTAAAAGGCCTTGCTGGGTGATAAATTTAAATGGTTGAATGTTATGTTTGCTTAGACACGTTGAATTGTTGAATATGAAAGTCCTAGATCTATTTCAGCACTTCTAATTGATGCTTGAGGGTAAACATTAAAATATCCAAGTACATTTATTTCATTGCCTTCATTATCAGTTTGTAGTTTTGTGTATGATCTATGTTTTATAATTTTGCCGTGATTTTTAAAATTTGCTTCATATCTGAAATATGAAGGCAAAATAAATAGAAAGCCTAAAATGCGGAGTACACGTACGAAAGAATTGTACCAAAAGAGAGGATGTCAGTATTAATGTGTATAATCAGAGTCCAAGAACCATCATCAAAATATTATGTTATGCACGTTAATCCTGACAACCTCCTGTTGTTTCAGCAACATAAATTGATTTTTAAGGAAATAAAAACTATTATTACATTTAGTACCTTCTAATTTGTTTCCTGTGCATAGGAGGTAAATGAGGATACATCTCGTTAAATTTTCTGCAGGTTCTTGAAATAACTTTGTTACACTCCCCATGAATGTAAAATAAATTTAAAATATCAATATTGGAATATTCAATTGCGTTTTCCATTTTTACGAAGCATCAATTGAAAACTATCTGTTAATGTCAAAAAGATGTCAGGAAGAAGTAAACAAAACCTTCCATGGCCTACCAAGCTAAGTTATTCGTTAAGCGGGTGGTTTTGTTATATGGTAGTCTTTGAAAACAGGAAAATATTCAAAGTTGGCTCATATCTAAAAAATTGTGGGAGATGGGTATAGGAACATATATGGAAATATTGTAGGTAAGGTATTGGTTTATTCGAAGATACCATAAAATACAGGGTGTTGCATTTAAAATAAATGAGTTTTCATCATTACTAAATTTCGATAAAAATGCCCTTTTTATACGACACCCTGTATGATATATTGCTATTCTAACATATAGTTATTTTAAATATATGCATTCTCTAACCCAGAAAAAAAAATCTAGTAATTATCTCGCTTACGCAGGTAAATATGGAATTTTATTAACGTGGTGATTTTCTAAAAAAAAAATCATAAATTAATTTTTTTAGAGAAAATGGCGGGAGATAAGTATAGGAAGATGTTAACAAAAGTTACTTAAAATCGTGCGTAGAATCAGAAACTGCAATAAAATATAGGGTGTTCTATTTGAAATTTCAATGTTGCTATTGGTTTCGAGAGATGTGGCAACGCTGCACTTGCGAAAATATTTTTAAAATATAGATTATTACCTATTATGTCTGAATGCCGAATTTGAAAAAAATCCCTTTTATAGTTCTCCAGAACTTCTAATAGGACACTCAACGTGAATCACCCTGTATATTTATAATTAGCGACATATTTCATTTAAAAAAATGGTAATTTTTTAATCTTCCTTTTCACAATTGAGTTTTTGTATATCTGTTCAAAAAGTATACAAAAAATCGTAGGAACTAATGTTTTTTTCACGTTTTGTAATACTAAAGACAAATAAATTAAGGTGGGTGGATATTATGCTGTACTGTTTTAGAGAGCTCAAATTTAACTTAGCAAACATGGGTGTCTTTTTTTGAACAACTGTGTATAAGATCTTGTCTATTAGTTTGATAGAATATATCAATACATAAAAAACATATACAGGGTCGAACTGGCCTTGATAGCAACTGTCAAGAAATATTTTTTCGATAAATTTTTAAGACAGTATTTTAGAAAAAATATTTTGCACCAATAAGACAATGACTAGTAAAACGTAAGACACTACTTTTTTCAATGCTATTTCAAATTGTGTTTGGCAAATTGCAGTATCAAATTACGAGTCCGATCCTGTCTACATTACTACCTCTTAGACATATATTTCTCTACCATCTACAAACACTTAAATTCGAGATTTAGAAATTCTGCCTTCCCAAATCAGGTATAGTCGAGTTGCGATACAGGGAAATGACTATAAATATTTAAACACGGGACATTTTTAACAAAAAATGTCATAATTCACGATTTTTTTCATTCATTTTAAGTATAAAAGTTCAAATATACTTATGTAAAAAAACTTTCAGTTTTTATTATGATTATTACCCCAACTATAACGTGTTAAAATAGTTATAGTAATTTTCTTTTTATCCTGCATTTTAACAAATCCATAAAGCTCTGCGCAAATAGATTTATTATTTCTACATTATTCTTCCGGGAATAAAACATAAACACAAGAAATAATTTAATTAGGCCTTGAAAATTTGAGTTTGAAATATCTGAAAAGAATGCTTAATTTCCCAGCATTTTAGGTTAAAAAAAACCATTAAAACTAAACCTTTAAACAGTCGATTCAGAGCGATTTAATGTCACGTGACAATACTCAAATAATACTTTGGATAAACCACAGAAATATTTAGGCGTAGACCTACAGGGTGTCTTATAAAAGAGACCTAAAAACTTTAATTAAATAGTGAAATTGTGATGTCTTAAATGAACTATCAGAAAATTAAGAAAAAAAATTAATTTCGTTTACAGTTATGAATATTTCCTTTATTAGGAATAGTGAAAGTCCGCATTAGTTAATCATATGGTCAATGACCCCCCAATAAATATTTCCAAACAGAAAATATTAAATAATTTACTTAAATTTCGGGAAGTTCCTTCTATTATTCTAAGCGTGTAAACTCGTTGAATGTTCATGTTTGCGGCAGTCGCACTATCGATGCCACAGCGATCTCCGAAGGTTTCTGTTTCGTTGGACCACGACTTATAAATATTTTTGTCATTGAATTGATGCGGCTTACGTTGGCAAATTTTGGGTCAACAGCCGCGCAGAGGAAACTTAAAATATTTTTGTCAGTTGATGCGTTTAATGTGAATCGTGTGATATATTGTGGTTACAATTGCGTATTTTTATAGAATTTATTTTATTTTAAAGACTTGTTTATTGATTTTGTGGTTTAAATTAATTGAAAAAATTAATGTTTTAAATAATGGTAGCCACAGTGGTTTAGAATCTTAAGACTTCAAAAGCTGCCAGTGAGCAGAACCTTCAGAAATGTCTCGAATTAAAGACCTGATGTCGACCTTTGCCGGAACTTAAAATTCGGCAGATGAGTAAAGACGAAAACAAAAAAGTAAATTGTTATTTTAATAAAAATATGTACGACTTATGTGACTGGATATGTGATTGCGAAGGGATAAGGGCATTTTATTGTTTCGTGTCATTTTCAAATTAGGTGTATGTATATATATGTACATATATGTATATATATATATATATATATATATATATATATATATATATATATATATACAATAGAACTTCGCTAGTTCGGACACGCGCCATATCGGACACTCCCAGTTTCGGCGCCTATCAACCGGACAATTTGATATTTTTACCCCTTTATTCCAGACACCAATTAAGTGCAAATGCAAATAAATTCAGCATTTTTCTGAATAAAACTCGTTAAAACCCGTCGCGTTTGGCGACAAGTCAACGACTCTGCGCGGTCGATTAGATTCAGTCTTTTCTTTGTAATTGTACAGTGCCCTTTATTTTGAACAAGGAACATTAAATTCCTATTCTGCTCCCTAGCTTTTTAGTCTTTCTACGGTTTAAAGTTATTTGGCAAAATGATCATTCATGCATAGCCAATTTTGTTTAATTAACAAAACGAAGATATCTAGAATGTTATCCCAAATATTATAAACAAAAAAGATTTTTTTCTAAAAAGTTTAACACCCTGAATCTCAAAAGTTACGAGGTTTAAGACATATGTTCAGAAGAAGTTTTTTTTCTTAAAATAAACTCAAGAATCACCCCTTAAGTTTTTCGCATTTGTTTTGAAATACCCTGTATATTTTCTGAAAGCTCATAGAGACAAAAAATATACAGGGTGTTCCTTTTTTAAAAAAAAAATTGCAATTTTCAATCAATAATTCAAAATTTAAGTGAGTGGATCGTTACTTGATGAAAATTCATTATCAAATAGATTATAAAACACTCGGTATGTTTTAAATTTTCGCATATATTCACAACTTGTGACGATCGTTTCGCTAACACTGTAGCTTCTTCAGACAAGAGGTACTTCTACTTACATTACACAGTTCATTTCTGTTATGAAAAAAAAAAGATTACGTTACTGGATTCTTCTTAAAAAAAAACTACCTAAGAAACATTTTGTACATTTTCGATACATAATGCAACATTTTGAATTTTGCCTTATATCTCAGAAATTAAGAGGACAACTCTGTGTGTAGAATCTTTGTATCTCTACTCATAAACGAGAAACTCCGGTAAAAAAAAACACAGAAATGGGACACCCTGTACCGGGTAACTATCCATATTCTGACACATCTATTTTTATTTTGAATATCTCATAAATGGAAAGAACTATCAAGGTGAGGTTTTGACTGAGTAACTTCATTTAATTTTGAGTATATGTCATTCTATTTTGACAACCAAAGGAATACCAAAAAACAAAATGCCCAATTTTAAGTTTTTACTTTCTAATTTTGAATAGAACATCCTGTATATATAGTGAGATTCGGGGAGCAGATCGAGTCAAACAACTTTGTTTGGAACATTTTTTTCTAATTTCAAAATAACCGAGAGAGAGTTGTCTATCTCGACCACACTCTACACATTAACTAGAAATAACTTAAATTATACCACTGTTATTGTCCATTTAACATTTTTTATGTTTACACTTCTTTACGGTTTGCAGTGAAAATTCACTAAATATTTTGAACTAAGATAATATCCACAAATTTTTTATGAGATTTACATCGAGCAACGCTTTGTTTGGAAACAAGTCAGGTCAGTGGCGGCTCGTGGTGAATTATACTGGGAGGTCAATAACAAGTTTAAAAATAGGCATACTTAAAATAGAAATAATGTCTTTATCTTTAAATTGAGGCTTTATTCTCTTGAAGTTCAAGTCTATTCTTCGTTCTTTGGAATTGGAAAAATGCTGAATGACACGTTCGTTAAAACTGCACACACGTTCCTTTTATAAACGATTTCTCGATACTTAACATTGCTAAAGCGGATAGTCTGTTTTGGCCCAACTCCTCAACAAAATTTATAAGCCCTCTAAAAACCCTAGATTATCAGAACAAAGCCGTTTCATCATGGCCACGTAGTGCGCAGCTCGAGCCCCACAAAAATTTATACAATCTACAATTTTGTTTAAAATATAACGCTTTTTGGATAAATGTTCATTAAAATCTCTAAGGGATTTTCTAATAAGCTGTGTCTAGCTGAGTGCGAATATCAACACTTCCGACCGTGTGATCTGCAGAAAACGCATGTTTTTTTATTTTTCTTTTAATTGTTTTAAGTCTTGCCCAAATGACTCTATGGAAGAGCCGCCACTGAGGCAGGAACACTAATCGCAAAAAATGTCGTGAGGGTTTTTCGTCTATTGAAATAGTTTTTGACACTGATTTTTACTTCCGAGTAAGAAACAAGTACTACAATCATGAAAATATCAGAGATTTTTTGCACATATTTTAGATTGCAAAATATACAGGGTGTCCCATATAAAAAACCCAAGTTTTCACATTTATTTAATTTTATTTTCTGACGGTTCAGGTAAAACTCCCATATTTATCTCATAAGAACCCTTAGGCACGACTATGACTATTTGAGGACCTTGTACTTTAAACCACGATGAAAACTATTAAAAAAAGGTCCTAATCAAAAATATTTCCAGTGTTTGATTTTTCATTTCTCCTAAAATAACTGATAAAATCGTACTTTTGACAATCTGATGTCAGATGACCATATCAATTCCAACGGAAAGTTACTTCGTCAAAGTAGAAAACCCGGTGCACTTGCTGACACCTTTTTCTGAAGCTTGGCCTCGATCGTGGAATTTATTCTTCGGAATGTCATCTAATTCGTCTCTTCTATACTATATCTGAGTTTCAGCCTCTCCACCATCTTGCTGTTTTTCGTGACCAGTTTAACCGCGTCTTCAAGACAATAAATCAGATCGTCCTGAGTATCGATAACCTAAAAACATAATAGCGTATCGAATAAAAAAATTTCAAAACTGCAATTTTCGCAAAAAATATTTAATACAAAAGTTTTTTGGATTCATTTGGACTTTTAAAATATCATGTTTTTATAAATACAGGGTGTTTGGTTTTTCGTGGTCAAGTGTCAGCTTCGTTATTTTAAATGAAACATCCTGTATATTAGCATATTTTTGAATTCCTCAGAAAATTTTAGATATATTTCATGTATAATACACTATACCTAAGTTTAACCGTTTTTGACATATTCTCAATTTTATCAAAATACAAGAGTTCTAACCACACTACACCACAACTTGTTAAGTTAGCATCATCAGCAGATGATATAAACTAAAGTAACTTATCCTAACCGAGACTGTTTATAGGTAAATGTGGTCACACTTGGTTGCGCCCGACTGCACCGTTGCCAAGTAAACAATAGAACAATAGAGGAGACTATAGGGAATAGGCCCTCTGTCTTTATTTAGTGCTGTGAAATTAGCTGTAATGACTGCGGTCTAAAATATGTTGGGCAAACTAAACGCTCCATAAACATTCGTTTTAAAGCACACATTTAAGATACGGAAGAACAGAAAAGTCAAGCGTTGCCCAACATGTTTTGGAAAACAATCACCAAATAGGAATAAATAATCTTAGGTAAATTAAAAATGTATTTAATAATAGATTATTGGATACATTTGAGAGTATAGAAACAGTTAAATGTGGTAAGAAAGCACTAAATAAAGACGGAGGGTGCAACCAACTGTGACCACATTTACCTATAAATAGTTTCGGTTAGGATAATTTACTTTAGTTTATATCTTCTGCTGATGATGCTAACTTGGTTAGCAAAACGCGCGTCCAGAACGTAACAAGTTGTGGTGTAGTGTGGTTAGAACTCTTTTATTTAGATCTATTTTCCACCACAGATTCCAGACCCTCTGTCTTTATTTAGTGCTTTCTTACCATATTTAACTATTTCTACACTCTCAAATGCATCCAATAATCTATTATTAGAAGCATTTTTAATTAACCTAAGATTATTTATTACTATTTGGTGATTGTTTTCCAAAGCATGATGGGCAACGCTTGACTTTTCTGTTCCTCCGTATCTTAAATGTGCCAGGTATTCTCTAAAACGAAGGTTTATGGAGCGTTTAGTTTGCCCAACATATTTTAGATCGCAGTCATTACAGCTAATTTCATAGATGCCACTCCTCTCCTTCAAGTCGACTTTGTCTTTAAAGTCTCCGAGTAGATTTTTCAAACTACGTTTTTAATAGTTATTTATACTATAAGGGATGTAAGTAACATTTACCAGTCGAGGACGAGTTTGCGCCCGAGCGATAGGAATTACTTAGACTTTTAAAATATCATATATTTGTTGATACACGGTTTCCTTCCTTTATTACTCGATGTACTTTATTGCAAGTATGTAGCATTGATGATGACTAGTTAGTTGAAACAGCTCTGTTATAATTTTGGACTTGAATAATGTACACGTTATACAGACAGACCTTTTTGTTTCATTATTTTTTCCACGTGTACACAGCCCTTGAAATAAATTATCCCTGTACAGGGTTATTCAATATATTTTGACATCCACCTACGGCTTTTGTTTTTGAAATCGAAAGAACTTTAAATATCAAAGTTGTAGGATTTTTACTCTATAATCTTTTGTTATTATCAAACTTTAAAATATTTTATAAGTAAACTAAAAAGTGAACCCAACTTACATATTTTTTAATGGAAGACCACTAAAAATTTACTAAAGTCGAATGCGGTCTTATCGTGCGGGGTCCAAAGGTCACCAACGTTATGAATCAAATCAGAAAACACAGTGAATACCAAAATGTTGTGTGATTCTTTTATCGAGCTACGAAATCTCGATGGCCTATTTACAAATATACAGGGAGAAAGAAAATAGTTTTTTTTTAATATATTACGCAATATTATTAAGATAATTACTTAATATTATTTTATATATTAAATGCCGAGGGACTAAATAAGAAAATTCGCTAAATATGTATTTGGTTAAATTTTTTTGGTTGGCAAAAACAAAAATACAAAATGGCAAGCGCCTTAATAAAGTCGGAAGGCGGTTCGAATCAGTGGAACAATCAGGATATGTTCTGTTTATACAGCCACTTAATGAATGTGAGATTTTTTTATCAATCACCAAAAATTATGAGCCCCGCTTGACCTAAAAATCTAACCACTTATACAGTGTCAGTTATTTAAATGCAGGCCACCCCTGTACAAAGGAAACTTGTTTTTATTTGTATTGTGATAACAAAAAAATTTTATTTTGCAAAAATATTATACACTTTTGTTAAAAACACAAGATAATTAGTTATTACTTCCCTCGTGAGATTTTTTCAGATCTTTTCGTTTAAGGGTCCCTAGACTCCGAAAAACACGTTTTCTCAATTCCGTCTGTCTGTAGGTATGTTTGTCCGTCAGACACTTAATGAAAGTGAGATTTTTTTTTATCAATCACCAAAATTATGAGCCCTGCTTGACCTAAAAATCTAACCACTTATACAGTGTCAATTATTTAAATGTGGACCACCTGTACTTGCAAGAAAACTTGCTTTTTTTCTTTTGTATTGTGATAACAAAAAAAATTTTATTTTGAAAAATATTATACACTTGTTAAAAACACAAGATAATTAGTTATTACTTCCCTCGAGAGATTTTTTCAAATCTTTACGTTTAAGGGTCCCTAGATGCCGGAAAACATCTCATTCTCAATTCCGTCTGTCTGTAGGTATGTCTGTCTGTCAGTCTGTCTCTTCGCGTTATAGCTAAAACTTCTTATCCGATAATATATGTATGTATATATATATATATATATATATATATATATATATATATATATATATATATATATATAGAGCCTGTATTTTTCGTTAGCCCCGAGTTTCTGGTAAAGCGATTTTACCGATTTTTATATATCAAATTTTGTCTTATAATTAATAAAAAAATTAATTTACTTATTTTAAACACGCTTTAAAATTGAAACAAGTATTCTATAATTATTTATTTATTGCCAGAAAATTACAA
>JAUTXW010001674.1:0-35623 GCA_030620095.1 Kuschelorhynchus macadamiae | reverse complement strand
TTAATTTTTAGTTGGCTGTGGATACCATAGTCATAGACCTGTACTCAACGATTTTGTGCATGGTCAGAACTCACTGATTAGCAGGCATCTCCATGGGAAAAATGCCAAATTCATACCAATAGCTTGCACAACATTGGACGGCAAAATGGATTTTGCTACAAAAAGAGAATTTGTTACATTTTTAATCAACAGTTTTTTTCCAAATCAGAAAGGGGATCAACATTTTTTAATCCGCCGGAGTTCGAAAACTGTAACGTCATAAGTTCTTCTAATCAAATTAACGACGGGCTTCAAACCTCAATGCCAAAAACCGATTTTTCTTCTGCTCTACCTGACATCAGAACTTATTACCAAAATGTCCGAGGCCTCAGGACCAAGACTGTGAATTTCTACAATGAAGTTTTGACTATTGACTATGATGTGGTTATTCTTACCGAAACGTGGTTGTGCGACGGTATTCTGAGTAGTGAGGTTTTTCCAGACAATTATATCGTTTACAGAAAAGACAGAGATAAAGACACCAGTATATATTCAAGAGGCGGAGGTGTGTTGATTGCTGTGAAAGCAGACTTAGAATCAATAGTGATTACCATTCCTAAGAAAAACATTGAATTTCTTATCGTCGGCGTACGTCACAGTGGCCATTATTATATCTTTGGAACAGTATACATTCCACCATCTTCCCCATTGTGCATATATGAAGCATTTGTAGAATCCATTAGCGCAGTTATGGACAACATGCCTAATTGTCAGTTAGTATTGGCAGGTGATTTTAATCTTCCTAAATTTAGTCTATGTAGTGAAGTTATGGTTTCTGGTGATAAGGCATTGTTTTGTGATCCCTCTCAGCAGTATATCTCTTTGTGTAATGATAATAGTAACTCTGTCTTTATTTCAAACAATGAATGTGAATGAACTATATTTGATTGCGCTTGTTTTTACGACCTTTCACAGCTGAATACCTGTCCTAATGACAATGGTGTTATTTTAGATTTAGTTTTCTCTAATCGCCCGGAGGTATCTGTCGCAAAATGTGACTTTGCAATTTCAAAAGTTGATTTTCCCCACTTTCCCTTAGAAATTTTAATTCCATTCGCCGAAGTGGAACTTACCACACTAAATTCAGACTTAAAGTCTTTAAACTTTTAAATTACGACCTATTAAATGATTATTTTTCCAGCATTAATTGGGACTTTATTAATTGCACTACAAGTATCGATACTGTGATAGATGCCTTTTATGCGATAATTTATGCTGCAGTCGACATGTTTGTTCCACTTAAATATCGTTGCTCTTTAAAATATCCCTCGTATTTTTCCGTTACAACGATCAATATGCTAAAAAGAAAGAATGAAGCTTATAATAAATTTATAAAATGTAGATCACCGGAAAGCGAACAGGCCTACAAGATTTTAAGATCAGAGTCTAAACTTGCTATTAAGAGGGATCATGATGCTTTTCTGACTACAACCCAACACAACATATTAAAAAATGTAAAAAACTTTTAGAACTTTGTAAAGTCAAGGCGAAGTACGGGTGGATTTCCAAAAGAAATGTTTTTTAATGATACAAAATCAAATGAAGCTCAGAAGATTGCAAACCTCTTTGCGGACTTTTTTCAATCTGTTTACTGTGAACCCCAACCATTGAATACCCACGCCACATGTAATTCTTGCTTAATGTCAAATATATTTCTTAATTATATACCTGTATCTTCTGATACTGTGTTTCATAAACTTATAAATCTTGATGTCAGTAAGGGCCCGGGCCTGGATGGCATTCCTCCGGTTTTCCTGAAAAATTGTAGCCCATCACTGTCTTACCCCTTGAGCTGTCTTTATTCTTTATCACTGGATTCTGGCACATTTCCAGAATTGTGGAAACAAGCCATTGTTACTCCTCTTTTCAAATGTGGTAACCGGTCCGATATAACTAACTATAGGCCAATCTCAGGTTTGTCATGCGCGGGTAAAGTACTGGAGTCAATTGTAACAGATAACTTTATTTCAGCATTTCGTAGAATTATCTCACCACAACAACATGGCTTTCTTACTGGCCGCTCTTGCCAAACAAACTTAATGGTGTATTCTGACTTTATCAGCTCTGCTATTGACCAAGGTTGTCAAGTGGATGCCGTTTATTTTGATTTTAGAAAAGCCTTCGATCGGGTTGATCAGAACTTGCTTATATCCAAGTTAAAGTCATATGGAATATCTGATCCCTTACTTTCATGGGTTCATAGCTACTTGCATGATCGGACTCAAGTTGTTAAAATAGATAATTCCATTTCTGAAATCATCAAAGTTTCATCTGGCGTTCCTCAAGGGTCCCACTTGGGACCAATATTATTTTTGATTTTTGTCAATGACCTATCATTGAAGCTTGCTGATTGTCACCACCTAATGTTTGCTGATGATCTAATAATCTTCAGTCTTATCAACCATGAACCTGACTCTACTTTACAACTGAATATAGACAAAATCGATTCATGGTGTCAAGAAAATCATATGGACCTGAACATCACAAAATGTAAAATTATCTCTTTTTGCAGGAAAAAGCATCCAATCCAACACACATATATGATTAATGGCATAGAAATGGAACGGGTTAGCATGGTAAATGATTTAGGGGTTGTCTTCGATTCTGAGTTTCGGTTTATCATTCATATTGATAATGTGGTCGCTAAAGCTTTTAAATTATTAGGTTTTATAAAGAGGCAGTGTTGGAACTTTAAGAACACTGAGGCTTTGAAATCTCTATATTTCGCTTTGGTTAGAAGTAATTTGGAATATTGTTGTATGATCTGGGCCCCATATTACCAGGTTCACATTGAAAAGCTTGAGCGCGTACAGCACAAATTCGTAAATTTCTTATTGTATAAGTTGAGTATTGACAAGTCAGACTTTGTATATGGTGATCGATTGAAATTGTAGGGTTTAAATGATTTAGCAACACGAAGAATGATTCTTGCATTGTGTTTTGGTCATAAATTGCTAAGTGACAAAATTGACTGCAACGACTTACTAACAGCTATTAATTTTAAAGTTCCATCGCGTATTATGAGAAATAGTGACCGATTTGCTCTTAATTATGCGCGTACAGACGTCGGCAAAAATTCTCCAATTAATAATCTGATGAGGCTTTTCAATTCCCTGCCCACAGATTTTAACTTTGACACTAGTCCATGTAACTTTAAGAAGAAGGTTCTAAACTTGCTGCGACCTTGAAATGTTTTATGTTTTGCTATGTTTGTAATTACCATTGACAATGTTCTAGTATTTTTATATATTTCCACATGACTATTTTACTTTAACATTTTTACTTTCAAAATTGTTTTAACCTCAATCATAGTTTAGTATTGGATAGAATTAAATTTAACAATGATTTGTAGCACTATTTGGGCTCTGCCTGTAATGTGTACTGTTGATAAATAAATTTTAAAATATATATATCCTCGTTTTTACTATGCAGAATAAAATATGTGTTTGTGTTAATCGAAATAGTCAAATCATATCCAATCAAAAAATGCTTTATTGTCTCAAGACATGTATCTCATTGACAAAGCTGTACAAAAGAAAGTAAAGTTTACAAAAATAGTTTCTGAAATAGGTCACATACCAAAAAAGACATGACAATATATTATAGCAATGGTATCGCTTTCAATCCAATGCACAAAATAACTAAGGATAAACATGAAACATAAACAAATATAAAAATAGATGAAAACAATAATAAATAAAAATATAAATATAGATACATATAACCAAATAGATAACGAAGGGGGTCTTCTAGTATTTCGACTAAATTAAAAATAAATAAATTATGACTTTACCTAAGACAAACATTTAGAATAAAGAGCAAAAACCTTGAATTAAAATTTCAGTATAGAGATATTTACCTAATACCTACTTAAAAATATGGCAGATGTATAAACAAAAGAGACAAGTCTCATGTCTGAGACAAACAGTTTAGAATTACTTAAAAATGTATAATTCTTAATAATAAAAAGACTATAATGACCACTCAAGTCAAGGAAAAAAGATAAAAAGAAGATTTAAAATTTACAAGTACATACCTATACACATAGTATACAGCATACATGAGGATAAAACATAACAGAGAGAAACAGTAAAACAAGATAAGAGGAATTTTAAAATTTGGGTATACAAGAGTAGGTCAAATCTATTGTAAATTATCATTAAAAAATTTGTCCAAGGTGTCTTCTTTCATTCTGCAATTGTCTTATATCTAAAAGCAGGTGATTAAACATTTTCTTGCTATTGTAATGGATTGAGTTCTTTACCTGAGTAGTAGTTGGGATTGGTAGAGAGAAAACATAAGATTGTCGAGTTCTCTGCAAGCTACTGTCATTAATCTCATTATTATGGTTTTTATACACTAACGATACCGATTCCAGTACAAATAACGACGCTAAGCTTAAGATTTTTATATGACAAAACAATGGTGTACAAGATTCTCTAAAATGATCCTTTCAAAAGTATCTTACTGCTCGTTTTTGTAGAATGAAAATCATATTAAACCTACTACCGGCCCAAATGTTATGGAAAGATTAAGCTTTACACAAAACCTGGATTAATGGTGCATTGACATTAAGGAAACATACAATAAGCTATGATACATATAAGTGGCATATATGTGGTGACCTAAAAGTCATAGGACTGTTACTAGGGCTTCAGGGTAGATTTTTCGAGTATTGCTGTTTTCTTCGATCCTAAAAAAGTTCTGTCATTACACATTAAACTGGGCTTGATGAGAATTTTCTTAAGGCATTAGATAATAGAAGGAGATACATTTAAAAAGGAATATTTGTTAAACCACAAATTAGAAAAACACTAAGGGATGAAAAGTTTGATCAAAAATCAAGTGATGTGATTTGAGTTTGAGTTGAATTAGCTTAGGTCTCTTAAATTGTTTTGGAATTTTTTGGAAACCAGAAAGCAGAAAACTATAAAAAACTTGTAAAACTACCTAGAAACTACTGCAAAATGAGCAGCCACATGTTTCTCAAAATAAAATTTTTGCAATCCCAGTTAAATTTTTTTTCTGAAAATGTAGGTGCGGTTAGTGACTACAAAGGAGCAAGGTTCCACCAAGATATACTAACAATGGAGCAAGGTTATCAAGGCAGATGGGATCCAACAATGATGGATTATTATTGTTGGTTTCTTATGAGAGAAAACGATCAGGAATATAAACAAAAGCCAGCATTTGCAAATAAAACCTGTTATCCTTAGAATATCTTGATTTTTTTCTTGGTTTCAACTTATAATGATTTATATATAAAAATATATAAAAATTATATACAAAATTTTAGACTAAAATAAAAATAACTGATGAATTCTACAACTCAAAATATATATGTGATGAGTTGTTGAATTCGTAATTAGATGCTTTAAACTCCCCTGTCAAGCCATTATAACATCAGTCTAGTGAATTAAGAAATAAAACAAAGCAACAACATAACATTCTCATGGCTAATTTCTGCTTATCAAAGATATAACCAGCCATTTTTTTTCTTGCAGATATGTATTTAATAAACTCCCTTATGAAATTAAAACAACAAAACCTTAAACCAAACCAAAACCAAAAAATTAGTTGTTGTATGTGAAATATCAAGGAATTATTTATAAATATGGAAAATATCAAAATAATAATTTAAGGGAATTATTAAATATTAAAAAGTAATTAACCCGCAGCAACGAGAAATACTTAATTTCCCTGAAGGAAAATAGTCAAACAAAATTTCAGAGGTAGTTTCCTGTCACTTGCAAGTCTTTTTTTATTGCCTCATATCATGTTTTACCAGGTTTCTGACATACATAAAAGGAAGCATCTTTTTCGAACACATTCTGAAAACCTTAATTATCAGACACATTTCATCAATCTTATAATAGCCCTTATTTGAGAAAATTGACTTTTTATGTAAATAGTTTTTTGTGACTTTCTCTTTTTTTTACTTTTGTTTACCTATCTAATTATTTTAATCGACGTTTTAATTTTTAAATATGTTTTTTCTATCTTCTATGTTTTTTTAAGAACTGATTTTTCTTTTACATTTAGCAATATATAAGCCTATTTCTACAAATTTTTTAAAAAAGAAAACTATTTTTGATTTTCATGCCACATAATATAGAACATAAGAAAGAATTATACTAAATTACCTTAAAATTTTAATCTGCAGTCTTGGGTTCTGGTTCCCAAGAAACGCAACTAAAAAATATCTACTTTTTTGGATGTTTAAGAGGAAATCTTAAGCAAACTAAAAAATATTAAAATTTTAAGGTAATTTAGTGTAAATCTTTCTAATTCTGTATATTGTATGGGCTCCCTGCATATGCATTCAAATATGTATGCATATGCATTCGAATATGTGAATATGTGTTCGAATCTTTGTTCAGGTCACCATTAAAGCTATAAACCATCATTAAAGCCATAAAATCACACCTCAAATCATGAAAAACAGTTTTCAAATACAGGCGGGCATACTCTAAAGTGGTGTGCTTGGCAGGTTCCATAAACAATTTATGAAGTTGTGTAGGTATCAGATTAAACATACATTAATTTTGAACTTTTATACTGTTCAATATATTACCTTCTCCACATATCTTGCAACTATACGGCCTTTCTCCAGTATGAATCATCATATGCCTCCTCAAGTTTCCATTCAAACTAAAACTAAGATCACACATACCACATTTAAAAGGTTTATCCTTAGTGTGCACCCTTGAATGCATTACCAGCTTATATTTGAATCGAAATGATTTATTGCACTGATGACAAGTAAAAAGCTTTTCCTCATTTTTGTCACTATCAGGATCATTAGCAATATTTTCAAATTCTTTTTCAACATCTTGTAAGTTCTGCGTTTTAATTTTTGATGAATAATTTGATATATTATTAACCTTCTTTATTGGCTTATTTACTTTATTTACCAATGGCCTATCCTCATCTGTAGATGAATATATATTATTGTCATCCTCATCTTCATCATCATTCTTGATAATGATATTAATTTCTTCTAAGCAATTTTCATCCTCAGCCTCGGCCTCAGCTATACATTTTTCTAAACAAGATTTAAGAAGCATCTCATTGTTTTCACAAGCATTTTTAAATTTAAGATAAAGACTCAATTGATTAATGCATAGCAAACATATCTGTTGAGGCAGTCTATTATCTTCCAAGTCCTAAAATGTTTTTTTGTTTTTTATAAAAAGAAATAAGCAACTAGAAGTTCTCCTATTTAATTGTCCAAAGAAAAAAATTTCTTTTTAATGGATTTTGTTCGTACTGTATATATAAAATGTATATAGGTATTTTAAAAATAGATATAATTTAGTATGACTACAAACCATCATTGGAATCAAATGTTTAAGAATGTCTGCCACCAAAACTCCACCTTGCAAACTTCTGCTTGGTATTGGCACAAGAGTTTTTTTAGATAAACAAGTTCGGCAAATATTTTCAAAATCATCCACATTTATATCCATTTTTTTCATTAGCAATTTCCTGTTGAAGTTAATGAAAATTTGAAATGTTTATGCTAACAAACAATGTTTACATACTCTTTGACATTTCAATATTCCAAGTGGTCCCTTAATCGAGGTTTTTAAAAACTAAATCCTATAATTTAGAGAGTCCTTTGGTTGAATTTTGAGATGCAGCAACTGTCAGCTGTTTTACAAACTGAACAGCTGGTTTTATATGGATTTGGTTTGGATTTCGTTGATAAATGTATATGCAGATTAGAAAAAACTGCAAGCCCGATTATTGAGATATTTATTTGGTATTTTTTTTGAGTTTTTAGTACTTTTTCTAATTGTACTGTACAACGAATCATATTTAACCTATTATTGAATTGCTATGGTCGTGTTAATTCTCGTATGAAAACACAACCAAAAGAATGACCGAGTTCGATCAACTTCCGTTTGGTAAGAATTTAGACGAACTATCATCAAGTGAGGCAGCTGGGACAGATGAAACTACAAGAAATTCCGCCTCTTTAACGGTAGCAAGAAAACCCCAACCTTCAACACGAGTGAGTCTTTTAGTAGAAGCCCTTGTAAGAAGTGTTGTGTCCGCATATGAAACAGATGGTGAAGTAAGTAGATATAAATAAGTAAACCTGTATTTTTACTCACCTATTAAACAGATAGGTTAATTATTTAATTAGATTATTAAGAAAGTTTAGTATTTAATTAATCAAGCAATTGCAATTGTTCCAAATGTGAATGGTGTGTTCCTAGATTTATGCTGGATAACAAAAAACATAAAATAGAAATAAAGCTAAAATAAGAAATTACAAAAAATAAAAGAACTGGTGATTTTGCCATTCATACCACAATTAAAAATAATTCTGACCAATAAGATATTTTTTTTAAATTTGTGCTTGCTTCCAGTTTTGCCAGTCAAACCAACTACTGTCAGAATATACCTGAATAAATAAAAATAAAAGATGGAATTTGACCATCTTCAAGGGCATCTGTTCTTTTATATTATTTGCAGGCATGAAACCACCTTTAATCTTTGGGCCATGACACTTGTCATGACGTAAAGTGTGCTGTTTAGCATGTAGTTAAAGGTGATAGGGATCATCCATCATTGCTTATTAAGATAATCTAAACTGGGATATTTTGAAATTTGAGGAAAACAATTGTGTAATTATAAATGAAGTGTTGAGCGAATGGTCCAATGGACTTCAGAAAAACTTTCTGAAGAAATATAATAGGGGACGTAGAACTGAAGGAAAGTGGGTGTTTGAAGGTTTTGAAAGAGACTCTAAAAGAGTTTTCTTAGTTTCAGTTGAAAATGGAACTGCAGAAACTTTATTGACAGTTATCAAACAGTGGATGCTTCCAGATCCCATTATTGTCTCTGGCTGCTGGAAACCATATGATAATACCTACAAATAAATCATTCTATTCAATTTGTTGATCCCATCAACCCACAAATTCACACTCATTCATGACTTGGCGTCATATAAGAGGTGCAATTCTAGAATATGGGAGGAACACTTAGTTGGATACTTAGCAGAATTTTTATTTAGACTTTCGTTTTTATTGTTAGATGGTGTTCATAACTTTTTTATTCAAATAGCCCACTTATATTCATTTAATGTAGGTTAGTTATTTTTAACCCACTTATTAATTTTCTTTTTTCATAAATTAATATAAAAACACTTGTTTCTATTTTGAACCTTACAACCAATTAGACAAAATAAACTTGGGATATCTTATTATACCATACCATATTAGGGTTAGGTTTGATTAGGTTAGGTTAGGGTTGAAATATTAGTATATGTCTAGGAGATGCAGTAGAGTAGTAGAGATAGTATCTCTGATTCACAAATTTCAGATAATAGTATCTAAAAGCAATCTAAATGAGAAAATATTTTAACTAGTATTCTATTTTTTTTTAAACTTTTTTTCATATGTATTTGTCAAAAACTTGGGAAGATTTTCTTTTGCCTGTTTGCCATTCCTTTTTTATTTTGCAATGTTGAGAGTCTGTAGAACTCGTTTACCGACGTTTTTATTGCCCAATATTTAATATTTTTATAATTTGAGATTAGGTTGGAAAAAAATCTAATTTTTCATATTTTTATTAAAAAAAAAAGCATATCAATTTCAATTTTTTGTGTAGAGTTTTACCCTCACCCAGCACCTCATTTCACTCCACGTGCCTGAAAAGATTATCAGTTGTTTATTAATTAATGAAATAATTTTTTTGGAAATAACATTTGTAGTTTCTGTTAACATTCTGATAAGTAAGTATAAATATTTTTTCAAAAATCGATAAAATAGAAAATCTGGAAAAACCAGTTCTGGACAAGATTTTGGTACATTATGTCTTTTCTAAGGATTTTAAGCTTAAAAGCATCATTTAATAAAAAGAAACATTATTTAATGTAGGAGCCATATGAAATATCAAATTATAGGTATGTATAATTTATACTTAAATGGTTGCATCTTTCTATACAAAAATATTTAGAATTGTTCTTTTTGGCAAGCAGTCTTTTTAAAAAGTCAGATTTACACTACAAAATGTTAAAGGGGAAAAACTCTTGTAAGTACAAAAAACAACAACTAACTTATGAATATGTTAAGTATATAAAATCCTGATGAATAATGGCAGCTGTTTGAAAAATGATTTGTAGGCAGCACTAGTTGGGGACTGGGCACAACTTTAACTTTGCCATTGTCAAGTCTATTATGCGTTTTTCCATATTTCTATTTTAATTCTAATTATTTCCTGTTATATTAGTCAGGTTAAGCTTCTTGTAAAAAAAACATTAGGAGGTTTTTAAATAATTGTTCATAAAATGTTACGCATTATGGCAGCACTTCATGTTTACTGCCATTTTCAGATTGAAAAATAGTAAGTATATCTTATTAACTTTGAACTAAATTTTCTTATGTAAAAGAGCAATAATCCACAATTTTTTTTTTAAATACATTTGAGGATGTCTACTTTTATGTGAATTGAACAAGAATTGCAAATTTTAGTTTTCAGATAGCCAGATAAACCCTGTTTAAACAGGTAACCAAATATAAGTACCTAGATCTAATTATAACAAAAAGTTTCATGTTGAATGTCAGTTATAAGTGCCAGTAAGAGATGTTCAAACCAGCTGAATGGAACAACTAGAAGATTACTATGTATGTAACTCCTTTATTGCACCACACATCACATATCTACTACCCTGTTGGGAAATGCTCTAAATTAGCTTTTAAATAAATTACGTGGGACACAAAATTAAGCAATATACTATTTTTATGATTAGGTAACTATTGTACACTAACGACACAAGTACATCAACATATATCACTATTAATAAATAATGAACATTTGAAAAAGACTAGAGAGACTGCAAATGCAAAAATAACCATGACTGTCATAGCTACAATATTAGTTCGGTTAGGCGGAGAGACTTTTTAAGATCTTACCTAAGAAGAACCAAAAAGCCGAAATTCACCATTGTATGAAAGCATAAAAACTAAATAAAAGCAATAATGGATGTATGAAACAATGAATTTTATTCTTGCTAATAGGTACGCAGATATGTTTACATACATCCAAGAAATGTACATGTAAAAATAGTACAACAAATTATGAATATATTAAGTTTTTCATTTTATCACAATATTTATTATAAATTTAACAAAAGAAAAGTTGCAATACATACACATGCCAACATGTGCACGAATGAAATAGATATATACGGGGTGAGTGACCCCAAGCTAAAAGTGCATAACTCTTTACATGTAAGGTATGCAGAGTGGATTACTTGTCTGGTTACCACATCTACCAAACTTCCCAATGCTAAAACCCTGAGGCAATCGTTCCAACTAAAGGACTAATGTGGTTGTTCATAATATAAAACTGTTAATCAAATATTGTATTAGTCTGTGGCTAAATATATTAATTGCAGATTTTCAAACTTCGATACACTCACTCTCGGTCTATTATCAGAACATAAGAGGCTTGCGTACAAAATTAAATGATTTTTCAGTGTCTGTTAATATAGAAAATTATGTAGTTAGTAATGTAATCTTACTAACGGAGACATTTTTGAATGACCATATTCATAACAACGAACTGGGTCTTTTTAATTATAATGTGTATAGGTGTGATAGGTCAATTGAAACCAGTTTATGCAAAAGGGGAGGTGGTGTTTTGGATTCTGTACCTGTAGGTAGGATAACTCCACAAGTCGTTTCAATATCTGAATGTATGGCATTCTATCAACTAAAGCAAATAAATAATGTACAAAACTGTAAGGATGGGTATTTAGATTTGGTATTTTCATCGGAGAACCTTTCCATTGTGGCTGCTGATAGTCCACTTTTACTTTGAGATGCCTATCACCCTGCACTTAAATTTAATTTAATGTGTAAAGATGTAGTAAATTTTTCAGATTACGATTACTGCTGTTATAATTTTAAGTTGGCCAATTATGTTTTTATCAATAAGTATCTTTCATTCTATGATTGGCAGCATATTTTTAGCATTGGTGGTGTTGAGACGGCTGTGAGTTTGTTTTACGATGTATTGTATTATGCAATTGAGAGATTTGTTCCTAAATCTAAATGTAGATCTCCTAAATTTCCAAGTTGGTACGATGATAGGTTAAAGGAGTTAATCATTTCTAAAAAAATTGCTCACAAAAGATTTAACGAAAATGGTTCATTTGAACACTATATTCAATTTTCAAATCTCAGACTGGAGTGTAAAAATTATGCTAATAAGTTACATAGTGAATATGTGAGTCAGTTGGAATCTAATATCCGAGATAAAAAAGAATTTTGGAAATATATTAATAATAAACATGGTGGGTATAATATTCCTAATGTAATGTCTTTCAATAATAAAACTGCCAGTAATCCAACTGATATTGCCATATTATTTGGTGAGCATTTTTCTAGTTTGTATGTCGAAAGCAATGTTAGTGTCTGTGGTTTGCATAATAATTCAAATACACCAGTGGTGACAAGTTCTTATTATATTAATGTGATGGATGTGTTCAGCTCTGTAATTAATTTAAATAATGATTTAGGATGTGGCCCGGATGGTATACCTGTTGACTTCTTAAAAAATACTGTTTGTGTATTGTCTGAAGTTTTAACCAATCTGTTTAATATGTCTCTAAAACAGGGAACTTTTCCCTTAATTTGGAAACAGAGTTATGTTATGCCCATATTTAAGGATGGAAATAGAAGTGATGTTATCAATTATAGGTCAATCTCTTGTATTTCAGTGATTCCCAAGATTTTGGAATCATTTGTAGCTCGCTTTTTTCCAACATCATTTCGTCACATAATGATAAATGAACAGCATGGTTTTCTATACGGGAGGTCAACAGTGACAAATCTCTTGGAATTCCAACATGCTGGGTTGAAAGCTTTGGAGAATCGATCACAAGTGGATGTTGTTTTCACTGACTTCTCCAAGGTTTTGACAGGGTAAACCACGTTGTTCTTCTAAAAGAACTTGAATGCATGGGGATAAAAGGCTCTCTCTTGTGCTGGATAGCTAGTTACTTAATGAACGGAACACAGGTGGTTAAAAGTAAAAATATTTTATCAAAAGAAAGACAGGTTTATTCTGGTGTAGCTAACATTCTCTAAACACATAGAGACAGTGTCTCTTAAAGCAACCAAGCTTCTTGGCTTTATATTGCGCTCTCTAGGAGATTTTAACAATATATTTGCACTAAGGGATGTGTTTTGTGCCTTGGTTCGTACTATTTTGGAATAAGCGTGTTCAGTTTGGTCTCCCCTTTATAATTGTTATATTGACAGATTGGAGAAAGTACAGAGACAATTTTCACGTCACAGTGCATATAAATTGGGAATATCTCGGGAAGACATTGATTATGACAGCTTGTACAATCTTTTAGGCCTTCCAAAGTTGGAGAAGAGAAGGCAATACTTTGATATTTGTATTTTGTTTAAGATTATTAACAACATGATTGACTCTCCTTCTCTTCTCCAAAAAATAAATTTTCATATACCTTATAGAAACACCAGACAGATCATGCTGTTCAGAAGTGATTTTCACCATGCGAAGCGAATTATGGTATGAACACTCCTTTAGAGAGAATGTGTCGATATGGAAATGCCTTTCCAGATCATGTCGACATATTCAATGTTAATTTTAATAATTTTAAAAAATATGTTTTTATTTATTTATTTATTTATTTATTATACTCTTACAGAACACTTAAAAAAGTAATTATAAAGGAAGAGTGGTTACTTACTAAATAAGAATGTATATAGAATTCTTACATTTCTAAGACTAAGAATTAAAAGTAAATCCAACTAGCACTAACAGTTAAGTAAAAGACACTAAAACATAATAAATAATTTGCAGAAGCATTAACACATTTAGATTGCAAGAACAATAGAAATAAGAAGTAACATTCACTCCTACTTAAAATATGCTTTAATACTATTTGCACTGATGTTAAAAATGTCAATATTCCACTTCTGTAAAATGTTGTTACATTCCTGAGCCGTATTCTTGATTGGTGAACAACTTAAGGGATCAACATAGAAAAGCTTAGGTTGCCTAATTCTAAGGTTAATTTTAGGAACATGAAATCTTATTTTGTTAATCAAAGGAACATTTACAATGCTTTAAGTTATTTACAATGTAATAAATAAATAGAACACTATGCATACTTCGTCTCTGACTCAATTTTTCTATTTTAAAAGTATTGATCATTGTGTTATATGATATCGTAAGAGGGTATATATTATATTGCTTTAAATACAAGTATCTCAAAAACCTTTTTTGGACCATTTCTATCATATTAATATGTACATCAGTCTGTGGTGACCAGATTACAGCAGCGTACTCCAAGTGTGGCCTTACTAAAGCATTGTACAGCTTAATAGTAGTATCGATTCTAAAAAATTTTGAATTTCTATTGACAAAACCCAAAGATTTGTAAGCCTTATTTACAATAAACTTATAATATCTATTAAACTTTAAGGTTGCTTGCAAATAGATGATCAGATCCTTACATTCAGTTTTCCTTACTACAGGAGAGTTGTTTATCATATAATTAAAGTTTATAAGGTTAGATTTGCGACTAAAAGTCATTAATTGGCACTTGCTAACATTTAAAACCATTTTATTTTCTACAAACCAGTTTACAACAGAGTCTAGATCTTGCTGCAATCCAATACAATCCTCAGGTGATGATATTATTTTAAAAACTTTAAAATCATATGCAAATAACAAGCTTTGTGAGTATCTTATACATGGAGGTAAGGTGTTCACAAAGATTGTGGACAGCAAGGGGCTTAGGTTACTCCCCTGCGGCACTCCAGATGAGGCTACAAAATTATGAGATAAACTTCTCCCTATTTTTACCTGCTGGTGTCTAGAAGAAAGATAGGACTTTATAAACATGCAGGCATCCTTAGAAAAGTCAAACATATTTAGCTTATCCACAAGAACACCATGATCAACAATATCAAATGCCCTTGCGCAGTCAGTAAAAATGACATCTAATTGTAATTTGTTTTGTATTGCTTCAGAAGCTATATCTGTTAATATGGTAAGATTCGACACAGTATACCTACTAGGTAGAAAGCCATGCTGTTCTGAGACAAAACTATTCTCAAAGTTTTTTTAATATATCATTGTAAAGAATATATTGAAAGATTTTCCCTATTGAATTTATAACACTTATTGGCCGATAATTTTCAATAGAATTAATTTTTCCCGACCCTTTATATACAGGGGTAATGATAGCTTCTTTAAGCTTGTAAGGAAATTGATTTGCTTGGATAGAAAGATTAAACAACTTTGATAAAGGTGCAAGGTGCAATATCTACACATCCCTTGTATATATAAGCTGGGATACAATCACTACCGGTAGATTTTTTTGGCTTTAACTTCTTTATACTGTTTTTTATTTGTTCCTCAGTAATATGTGAAAATGAGAAATTACCCTGATAATCCGATTTACTGGGGATATTTGATTGTTGAAAAACCGAATTAAAGTAATTGGCAAAGGCATCTGCTATGTTTTGAGGATCATTGAAAGACTGTTCAGCATATGATACTACAGTTGGAATTCCATTCCGTCTTTTTTTTTTGAATCTATAAACGACCAAAAACTTCTAGGGTTAATATTTATATTTTCAATATTTTGATTATTTATTTATTTATTTATTTATTTTATTCACCATAGCAGTACCATTACATACATAGGTTTCGTCGAACAATAATATAAATGTTAAAACAATTTAAAATAAAGTGTAAAGATAAAATAGTAAAATACAATGTTAATATAAACTTAAAATTATTATAGAGCTCCAACCGCCAGGGTTGAGTCAGCTAAAGCTGATTCTACATTCAAAAAACTCTTGCAGGGAATAAAAACTGTGTTTCAGTAAGATCTCCTTGATTTGCTTCCTAAATATGTGTATGTTTTTTAACTCTTTTAGTCTAGTTGGCAGATGATTATAAATTTTGATTGGTTGTATATAACTACTATTTGCTGTATGTGTCTTCGTATGCTGTGGCAGACGAACAGTGTCTACTGATCTCAATGAGTGAATCTGAGATTCATCACTTGTAGTTTTGTAAAGTCCAATATTTCTTTTAATATAAATGGAACATTGCAATATATAAATAGAGATAACAGTCAAAATTCCCAATTCCTTAAATAACTCCCTACATGAGAAATTTGATTTCTTGAACATAATTGTCCTTATGACTTTTTTCTGGTGTATTAAGACCTCACCCATTCTTCTCGAGTTTCCCCATGCGACAATGCCATATGTCAGCAGAAAACCAACATTCGCATGATAGTATGAGAGTAGGACACTTCTATTTACATTACTCCTTAATTTCCATAAGGCGAATGAGAAGGTACTCATTTTCTTTAAAACACAATTTATCTGTTCATCCCATGATAACCCCGAGTCCATCCTTATTCCAAGGAACTTAATTGTTTGTGACTGTTTGATCGAGTGGTTTTCTGATTGAACCAGAATTGAGTAATTAGTTGGTCTATAGGAAAAGAGAATGCATTCCGTCTTAGCAGAATTCAGGGGTAGCAGATTTGATTCACTAAATGATTGAATTTTTTTAGTATAGTTGGAAGCTTTGACACTTAACAACTTCTCAGTTTTCTCCGCAACAACAAGAGACACATCATCAGCAAAGAGTGACAGACAATCCCCCTCAGTCAAATTAATATTCTTAATGCTATCAATAAAGATCAGAAAAAGAAGTGGCCCAAGGACACTACCCTGGGGCACTCCCCTCTCTATCTCCCGCTGGTCAGAGCTTACCTCCCCCTTCTCTGTTCGCAACACTACTTTTTGTTTTCTGTCTTTTAAGTATGACAATAACCACATGAATGGCTGACCCCTCACCCCCAATGCAAGAAGTTTTTCCCCTAAAATATCATGGTCCACTCTTTCAAAAGCTCTTGAGTAATCAAAATACAAACCCATAACTAAATGTCTTTCTTCCAAGCCTTTTAAAATACAATTAACTGAAGCAACAATTGCATCTTGTGTTGATCGACCCTTTCGAAACCCATATTGGGCATTAAAAAGTAGGTTATTCTTATTTAGAAACTTAATAAGTCTTGTATGGAAAGCCTTTTCGTAAATCTTTGCAAATGCTGGCAGGAGAGATATGGCCCTATAGTTTTCGATCTTTTCCTTTTCACCTTTTTTGTGGATCGGTTTAACAATTGAAAGTTTTAGGCTTGCAGGAAAGCAACCCTCATTAAATGACTCACTGATCAGGTAAGTAAGGATTGGTGCAATATAATCAGAAATATTCCCAAGCAGGGAACATGGTGTTCCATCATGACCAGAAGAATCCTTAACAGATATTTCATTTATCATGAGTCTAATCTCAGAAACAGTCACTGGGGCAGATACATTGAATAGGTAGGAGTTACTGAATAAGAACCATCAACAATAGAACCTGAATAATTTGGTTCTAAAGAATCCAAGAAATAATTATTAAAATTATCAGCCGCATCTTTGTGTTTTATTTCATTGCCTACAGTATCAAGAAATACTCCAGGATATGAGGGTTTTATGTTATGATTAATTTCATTTTTTATTATATGCCAACATGTTTTAGTTTTATTATTACTTTTATTATATAAACCTTCATTATAAGAATATTTACAGTTTATTATGTTTTTTTTATGTTGCTTTAATCTAAGTTTATAATGGTCTATGGTTTTGGTGTCACCACTTTGCTTACTTAATCTAAAAAGTTCACGAAGGTATTTGCCCTCATCTATAATATCTTGAGTAGCCCACTTATTTTTTATTATTTGAGAACAAGATTTCTTTAGTTCTAACGGAAAAGCCTTTGCTACTATGTCAAGGAATAAATTTGAAAAGATGTCAAATTTTTCACTCGCATCTGTACCCCCAAAGACTAGATTCCAGGATTGAGACTGAATTTGCCTTATAAACGTTATTAAACTAGCTTCATTTTTAAAGTTTCTAATATATTTGAAGTCCTTTGAGATTTTACTATTGTTTGTTTCACAAAAAGGAAAACTTATAATTTGCATTAAATGGTCTGAAAATCCAGTCTCTAGATCCCTGGCCTCTGATGTATTTACATCTAAATTGCTAAATATGTTGTCAATAATAGTTCCCTTACCTTTATTACTAATTCTGCTAAAGCTATTTATACATGATCTTATACCAAATCTTGACAAATTGTTTGTAATTTCTCGTGCATCCTTATTAAAAACATTTACATCAAAGTTTACATTGAAATCGCCACATAAAATTATTGGTCGGGATCTATTATTTAATACATCCAGGATGTGATTAAAATAAATATGAAAATCATATAAATTGGCAGTTGGAGCTCTGTAGAGACAAGTAACTAACACACATTTATCATTAAAAAACAATTCAGTCGACGCGAATTCACATATAAAATCATTCTTTTCCAAGTTTATTTTTACTTCTCTATATTGTATGTCCTTTCTTAAGTAAATGGCAACTCCACCTCCTCTCGAATCCAAGCGACATGAGTAGTTTGCTAGATTATATTGGCCTATATTTAGAATCTTAATCTCTTCTTCTGAACACCATGTTTCCGTAATGCAGACTATTTCAGGTAGATATAATGACTCTAGCAGCACTTGCAAGTCATTTGTTTTATTTCTTATGCTCCTTATATTAAGATTACAGATTTTTAAGACAATATTTTTTGATGCAGATCCGCCTGTTCTTTCTAGTGTGGCGCTATCTTTGGTTTCATAAAAAACCTTGATACTAATGCACCATTTGGCCATATGTCACGCTTCCATGCCTCTTTGAAGTTATTTTGTTTTATAGTTACCTTCATTGATTTATACAAATTTGGTCTCTTTGATTCATGGTTTTCGCAGATTACCTCTGGGAATTTTACAGCAAGTAATTTTCTGAGGTCTTCAGGTTTAGTTTCAGGACTTAATCTTGTTACATGTAGTGAAATAAATTTAGGTACTGTTTGAATGTCCCCCATGTCAGAGTTTCCGCCCACAACAAACCTTCGATTGTGTCTTTGTTTGGGTTTTTTCCAACCTTCATTATCTTTTTCACCATTTGATAGATCTTGAATTTCCTGTATTTTTTGGATGGTTTGTGCTTCCATAATCGCTGAATTTACTTGTGAAGGCGTAAAAGTATTGTTTTGTGTTTGAGTTAATTTAGAATTCTGATTGACGTTTTTGCTGCTGTCAATTTGCGACCCTAGGGACTTTTTTCTCGTACGGTTTGCAGAACTTGTAGCAACCACTTTTGCAAAAGATACGGTGTGATTTGGTGGATCACTGTTGGTAACACTGAAGTTTCTATCACGGACGCCTTGTCCGTGATCGTTTAATTTATCCGTCGTAGCCGGTTTATCCTTATCGATGTTTTGGCCTGGCGGATTATGTAATTTATATTCCTCTTTGGTCTGTTTCTTAATTATACATCTTATACTCTTATATTCCGTAATATCTATAGGAGTAGCTCTATTATTTCTTATCCTCCTATGCAACCTATTTTTACTTTTAATTTTATTAATTAGATCAGATGAAAAGAAAACTGGATATTTTCTAACCTTTCTTGGCCTATTACTGTTGACCATTTTAGGAATTGCTTGATTGATGCACATATAGAGCTTATTATAGAATATATCAACACATTCATGAACATCTTGACATTCATTTAAATCCTTCCAGTCAGCATTTAGTAAAAGTTGATAAAGGAGATAAAAATTACCTCTAGAATAATCATAGGTAAAACATGACTTGATGTTTTCAGGCCCCGATAAATTATCCAGGGGAAGAGAGATTTTTAGGTTTAAAGACGGATGATACAAGTCCTCAGGCACTTAAATTTGAAATGACTAGGTCCAGCTTTCTTAACATATGATTAGAGACTGAATTTACTTGTTTTAGATCATAAAGGTGTAAGAAATTATTTACTAAAAGACATTTATCACAATCACAGATATTACAATCATAGCAAGGAATATTGAAATCACCCAAGAATAAGATTTCAATATCCTTATCTAAGATATTCTCGAACATATTCAAAAACTGCTCATAAAATGTCATAGTCTCATTAGGGGGGATATAAGTAAAAACTTTTTCCTTAATTTTTAATTTTATAAGTAAGCACTCACTATCAAAATGTAGATCTATTTTTTCTGAAGTATACTCTTTTCTTACAGCGAGAAGTACCCCTCCTCCTTTTAGCATACCATTATTTCTGTCCCTTCGGTATACTTGATAGAGATCATCAAAAAGTTCGGGATTATGAAAGCCATCAGTCAACCATGATTCTGTAATCGCTACAATATCATAATCTTCAGTTATTAGGCTATTGTATAAGTCATTTACCTTTTTACGAAGGCCACGTACATTCTGGTAATAAATATTAATTATCTGAAGATGATTTTATGTTTCACTACTTATGAGTCCTGAACCTGAGGATCTATCTGGTGTGGCAGCGTCCTCTTTTTAATTACGTTAGAAAGCCCTTTAAAATCTCAACTCTCTCTGATGTCTAGACTCTAACTAATCTTTCTAAACAAACCCATTCTTAATTGCAAAAATATGTTTTGAATGTGCTTAATTCTATTTATATAAGTTAGATAATATAAGTCAGAGTCAAAGTAGCTTTATTGTCATAAATTATTCAATTGTTGACAAAGCCTTGTGAATAATATAATTAAAATTAACTAAACTATGACCACATTAATAATTATGTCAATTTCAATTGGTATTACATTAAATTGCTTGTAAAAAACGTAACACAGACAAAATCAGACCCAACAAATGTCAAAGTATTTACACTACTACAAAGACAGAAAAAAGAGCTACATTTTCATTAGGAGATTTTTAGTTTTCTTTCTGAAAGCCTTCTCATTACCAAACCTCCTTATACTTAAGGGTAAGTGCTTAAACATTTTTTGCCACTATTGAAAAATGATTTTTTAATGTATTCGTACTTAGGAACCGGCAAACATAGTGTATGAGAATGGGGCATGTTATAGTGATTAGACACAAACAATTCACATACAGATTCTAAAATAAATAAACAGAATAAAGTCAAAATTGAATGCTTTATAAATAAAGGACGACAAGAATTGCGTGATTTTACACCAGACATAAATCTTAATGCTCTCTTCTGTAACAAAAAGACCCTATTAAACAAATAGTTAGAGCATGAGCCTCAAAAGCAAATGCCATATCGAAGGTGAGCCTCAACCAAAGTAAAGTAAGAGTTGCGAGCTACAGATGGATCTAGGTTGTTAGAAATAATCCGCAGTGCATAACAACTAGAGGAAATTTTATTGCATAAATTGTTGATATGTAGTACAAACATTGAAAACATGTTGATACCCTTAATGTATTCTGTGTCGAGGAATCTCGAAAATATGAACTGGTTGAGAGACCACAGTTGCTTATATTAGGCAACAATTATGATGTCTCTACTTTTTAAGAGGAAAACATATTCAAACTTTGACATAAACTGCCAATACTCAGACAAATTGCTACTTATGGAGGATATCCTTGAATTGAATGCTAAAGCAAGTCAGGAATTCACAAAGGAAGACTATGTAATAGTTTTTATGGAGTACCAAAATGCCATTAAAAATAAATTACGGAATGGGTCTTTTTTACGAAAACTTGGAAATTATTTTAAACATATTAATCTGATCATTTTTGGACCCTCCTATATTACAGACAGAAGGGGGTAGTGTGAATAGTTTCATGTACAGCTTTAATATTGGAATTAAAACATTTACTCATAACTGCAAGGCAGGCTTCAGGTTTTATACCATAGAATCCTTTAAACATACCACAGAGTACTCAGATCTTTATCCAACTTACAGCAATAAAGAAAGAGTTGTTGATTTGGTAAGTTCAGAGTTACTAAAGTCTCAGAAAAACCACAAAAATACACCACTCCTACAAGAGAATTTGAATTTTTCGGCTGATAGGTACAAAGAGTGATTGGCACCCTAAAATTTCAAGATTCCCCAGCAACTTTTCATCACAGAGTGAGGCGATTAGGGGCGTTTATATTCCAGACATAAATATTTTGACCGATAATGAACCTCAAACTATATATAGAATTGTAGATAATCGTCTTGGATCCTAAGGCAAATGTAGATGTGACCAAAAATAAGTGCTTGAATGCTTCTCCGATATTCGTGAAAGGTGAAGTGTGTGACAGAAATCATAAACAAATTCTGAATGTTATGCATTTTAATATAGCTGAACTCGCTGGTAAGCTCAATGATCTGGATATAATCTTGAAAGAAAACAATATACACATCCTCGGTTTATGTGAACACTGGCAAAATGTAGAACATCTTAATGTATCGTTTTTAATATAATTTTAAATTAGTATCTTTTGTAGAGAGAAATATCGGAGAGGCGGTGTCTGTATTTACGCTAAGCAAAATCTCGATATAGTCCACTGTAAATATAAGTGTAATGGAGAAAGATTTGGAGGTTTGCATTAGTATTTTATCTTTTAAACACTTAAAATATAAATTGTTATCCAAACTTTTGAACCAAGTATACACTTGTTATGACTGGTACATATTTGTGGTGATTTGGACATTAATTTATTAACAAACGGTACACACAATGTTAATCTAACTAACCTTTTTTGGAATACGGAATTAAACAACTATTCTTCAGTGCGTCAAGAGTAGCTGCTAATTCTGCAACCCTGATAAATAATATTTTTTTAAATATAACAGAATATAATGTAAAAACAGGTCAGTCTTTCCTCTCCGATTGCTTTTATCAAATCAGTTGTTTTGAAATACCATTATATAAAACCATAACTAAGTATGTATGTGAGGAATGGACTGGAATGTTTACTTCGATTTACTTTGACAGGAAGTTCTCATCATTTTGTGATACTTTTCTTTATTATTACAATAACCAAAGTTAAAGTCAACTTGAATAAAAAGAAAAAATGGTTCTCAAAAGAAATAAAAGAATTGCACGATTTGCTATGCGAAATGAATAGTACTAGGAAGAGATGCCCTGGTCTGGAAATTACAGCCAGATATAAAAGTTTTTTAGCATTGTATAGAAAATGCATGAAGCTTAAATGTCAAAATTTCAATAATAATAGACTAGAGAAAACTAATAATTTTGAAAAAGTTGCTGAATAATTAATAAATATAAAAAAACCAAAAATATTAAATCATAATATAAACGTGAAAGTGAATGATGGCACAAGAATTAATGACAGTGAAACCCTATCCATTCTTTTTAACGAATTTCCTCAACTTGATATAAAGGACTCTATGACATCACCAAGTCTTTTTTTAGAACCACTCAAATGAGGTGGAACACCTATTGCTAAAAACAACCAGCAAGCCTGCGACCACTTAGTTATCTCATAAATGAATCTTTTACAAGTGGCAAATTTCCTGAACATCTTAAAATCCCGAAATGCATATCAAGATACAAATACAAATACAAATCATTTATTGGTGCTATGGTAACAAGTACTTACACAAGTCAAAACAGTGGGAAGCAATAAAAGGATTACAAAATAATTAAATTTACAAAAATAATCCGAAAGCTATTGATGACTGGTTGAATTTTATTTATTAAGATTATATGCTATTGGTGTTCGTGGGAATGCTCATGATTGGGTGAGATCATACCTGGGAGATTGTTACCAGGTGGTTGTGGTCAACGGTGTTAAATCAAAGAAAATAATGAATAGGGTCGGGGGACCCTAAGGGTCTATCCTTGGACCATTGATGTTGATAATCTTCATCAATGATATACGTAAAAGTTGCCCCACAGCAGATTTTACAGAGTTATATGCTGATGATATGAATATGCTAGTCAGACGAGACATTGAATCAATTATTCATCAAAGCAACTTGGTTTCAAAAGAATTTCAAACTTATTGCCAATTAAATGGACTTAATATAAATACAGGTAAAACATTATACATGTGGTTCTGCCCCAAAAATGTCATTCATAGTATTAGTCCATTAATCACAATCAATGGAAAATCAATCAAAAGTTCTGATAGTTTTAAGTTTTTAGGATTATAAATTGATCCCAAATTAACAGTTGAATCTCACATTAATGTTCTATGCAAGAAATTAAATACAGCATGCTATATAATAAGAAATATTAAAGGTACTGTTTCTAACAAAATACTGAGAATGTTGTATTTTGGTACCGTTCATTCACACTTGCAGTATGGTCTGCTATTCTGGGGTTCCTCAACCCACTTTTGTAAAGTCTTTGTCTATCAGAAGGAAATACTGAGGTGCATAGGGGGTGTTGAATCAAGGCACTCATTTTATTTATTTATTTATTTAAGTTTATTAGTCTGAAGAAAAAATACATTTTCATAGATAGGTCAAAAAGGAATTCAATAAAATAAAATACGTTACATAGAAGAAATACTTAACATAATAATACATATTAGACTTAAAACATACAAGTATCAACTACAAAACATTGAATTAAAATACCATTAAATCTACACTAATAGTAAGTTGATCTCCTTATTCTCTCTTATGGCACTTTGAAAATCAGTCACTGAATAAGGAGCAATGGCTGTTAAATATTTTTTTAATTGAGTTCTGAACCGTAATGAATTCAGTTGCCTGAAAGCAAGAGGCAATAGATTGTATAGATCTATGCCAACAGTGTTATTCCTATGAAGCCTGTTCTGTGGTTTTAAAATATTTCCCTTGTGTCGGGTATCATGTCATGAATGTCTGAATGAGTGGTGTGTTGATGAATGTACTTTTTTAGGTAACATATATTCTCAAGAACTATCTTACCAAAGAGAGCCAGTATAGAGTGTCGAAGAAAAAGAGGTTTACAACTCTCTGTGGATTTCATGTTAAAAATTATTCTGATGGCTTGTTTTTGCTTCATAAATACTCTCAGCAGGTTAGTGTGCGCTGCATCACCCCAAGCCAGTATTCCATAGCTCATTCTTGCGTGGAATAAGCCATGGTAAGCTATCAAAGCAGCATGTTGACCAGCTGTAAAACGTACCCTACTCAGTGCATATAGGCAAGAAGAGAGTCTATTACAGAGAGTATTAATATGTTCATTCCAAGATAAAGCAGGATCCAGCTGCAAACCCAAAAACTTCAGAGACACATCAGCTCTACCACCGGTTAATCTGAACTTCATGTCTAATGTTTTAGACTCATTTAATAGGAGCTTATTTGTAGCAAACCACAATCTAGCCTCATCAAACATCCTCCGAGATACATCAGACAGAATATGATCTCTATTACATCTTATAATAAAACTGGCATCATCTGCGTAGAGCAAGGTCAAACACTGACTGTATGTTATTGAACCTGGGAGGTCATTAATGAAGATAAGAAAAAGTAGGGGTCCTAGTATAGACCCCTGAGGTACACCTCTCTTTATTTGTAAGGATGAGCTCAGCTTACCGTTGATGAAAACTTGCTGGTGTCGATTACTAAGGTAAGACTTAAATAGGTCCAGAGTTATCCCTCTAACACCATAGTGCTCCATTTTACTGAGCAGAATGCTGTGGTCGACACAGTCGAAGGCAGAGGTGAGGTCTGTCAACAAGCATTCACTATCAAGACCCACTTCAAAAGATTCCCACACATACTCTGACAGCCTACACATTGCATCAGATGCAGACAGGCCCCCACGGAAACTATATTGACCATCTGAAAAAATGCTATGTTGATCAAAGAAAGAAAATACACTCTCACACATAATGACTTCGAAAATTTTAGAGAAAATGGGTAGAATTGATATTTGCCTATAGTTACTCATATCATTGTAATCCCCTTTTTTGTATATAGGGACGACCCTAGCGACCTTCAATGCACCTGGGAAACGCCCTTCAAGCAAGCAGGCATTTATTGTGTCAGCAAGGGGTTCAGTGATATACCGACTGCATGCCCTAACAACAAGGGAGTTAACTGAATAGATATCCTCGGTTTTTTTGTTCTTTAATTTTTGTATTATGATCTTAATATCATCTGGGGTTACTGGCCTTATAAAAACAGAGTGTTGTTGCTTATGATTTTTACTGTTCAATACCACAATGGGATCAGCAGGAGTCACTGTTAAGGATTGTAGAATGTTTTCAGCATTGTTAACAAAAAAAGAGTTAAACTGATCAGGGCTTACATTGTCAGGTAATATTTTTGATTTTGTATGACCAGTCTCATAGTTAATTATACCCCATATGCACTTACTTTTATTTTCAGATTGATGTATTTTACTACTGTAAAATGTTTCTTTAGCTTTCAGAAGTTGCTTACGATATATTTTACTATATTCTGTATATACATTTTTATTAATTTCGGTAGGATATTGTTTATAATATTCATAGAAAAATAACTTTAAGCCTTTGGATCTTTTAATTTCCGGAGTGACCCAGGCAGACGCATCAGGGTTTTGATTTTTAACCTGCTTGGGGAAGAAGTGTAAATTATAATAATAGGTGAAGGTAGTCAAGAAACAATCTAGTTTTTTTACAGCAGAGTCAGCAGTATAAACATCCCTCCACTGTTCACTACTAAGTGAAGCATTGAAGGCAACTACACTGCTTGCACTGTAAACCCTTCTATAAACAATATCACTGCATGCAGAGTCATCAGGAAGATCAAAGTTAAGCTGCACAAGTTGAGCCAGATGGTCTGACATACCTAAGTCCAGGGTGAGTCCTGGACCTGAAATGACAAAGCTAACAAATATATTATCCAAACCACTGAACCGTTCACCCTGATGCCTAGTGTGGGAATATATGGTTTGGGTAAGACCAAAGGAGTTAAAAAGTTCAAGAAGCATATTTTTTTCCCTGTTATCCCCAAGAAGGTCCACATTAAAGTCACCCCCCACCAATATGTTATGTCTGTGCTTCAATCTACTGCCATGTTCGAGCGCTGTTTGCAGAGTGGAGGAAAATATATCTAAATTTGAGTTTGGCGGTCTGTAAATTGCCACAGACAGAAGATTGATACTTTTTGAATAACAAGCAGCCACCTCACAAGTTCTTTCTACAGAGAAAGCTACCGTTCACCCACCCCGACATTATTTAGCATCCCTCTAGCATAGATGCAAGCACCACCATTTTTGGCATTCTCACGGCAAAAGCAGCTGACAAGTTCAAACCCCAGAATAGGGAAGCATGATTTTTCTCGAGTGTTAAGCCAGTGTTCAGTGATAAGTATTATATTAATGTGTGGATTATCAATAAGAAATATTTCAAGTTCATGTATTTTGTTACGAATACATTGGATATTAATGTGTAAAACTGATTTCAATCTAATGTCTATTTCTGGAATAACGAAAAAAATTGTAAGGTCTGATTACTATATCTTTTGGCCATGTATCTGAGTTGAAAAGTTCATTTTTTAGTTCAAAATTGCCTGTTACTTTAAAAGACTTATAGGTTTTGTTTGAATTACCTTTGTTTATTTCCTCACATATTATGTTCTCACTGTTAAGTTTGTTAATAAGATAATTTTCTAATTTATTTTCGGTAGTATTGAGAGAGAATAAGGATGCGAATACAGTACATTGTTTGGTTTTCACAACAGCCCTTATATCATCATCGCCTAGGACTTTGGATGTCCCATGTTCAGTCCTTGGACCACCAGAGTATTCTTGAGGGTCCTTATTTCCATTTTTTTTTTGTTTACGGTTGGAATTTAAACTGTTAATTTGATGAACCTCGTTATTTACAGTAGAGGGTTTGATCAGGGAGTCAGCAGGAAGGGGTTTGCTATAAACTTGCTTCAATTTTTTTGTTGTTGTAGCTGATTTAGGGTGCTGCAAGACTTGATGGCTAGAGGACTCAGTATCCTTTTCTTGAATTTTAGCTTTAAGAAGGCTAATATCACTTTTTATAGATGCAAATTCATGACTAAATTGATTTGATATTTTATGCAGGATGCTATTAAAAAGACCACTAGAGCTCTCATCCTCATTAGACCTAACAATAGTCTTATTACTCGAGGTTCCATTATTAGTCAAGTTAATGTCCTTTGTGAGGAAGGAAACCAGTTCAGTATTAGCTGATTTAATGCTGGCCAAATTGCTGTCCAGTTTAACGGCAATTTGTTCTTGCAATTCTCTCAGAAGTTCCTCCTTGATGTTGGAAACGATGTCTGATGAGTTCCTAATGTTTGAAACTGCTAAATTAATCTTCTCACATACCAGAGCAGAGTCTTGATTGAGTATGTTTCTAATATCATCGAGTGGTTTGATATTGCTGTTAATAGATTTGATTTCCTCAATACCCTTCAGTAGCAACGCCACCGCCTCGCCTAGATTCGAAGCCGATACGTGGTCACCAGTACACTGTCTGCAGCAATCAACACAGATGTACTTAATGCAGAGTGATCTCTTTTTTAGGGCTACTGCCTTATGTTCAGAACCAGTCAGTGACGAACATTTATAGCACAAAACATAGCTACATTTATCACATTTAGCATGACCATAGCTCTCTGTTTCCCCTGCAGAGCATTTATTGCAAATAGCTGCCATTGTCCCGATATATATTCACTGACTAAACTTATATTAAAACCAGTACAAGAGCACCGAAATTACCAATGTTTATGTTTATATTATTGACAGATGTTTATTTTGGTGCTTGTTTATATTTATATTTACGACTAGAGTACACTTGCACCTAAATTACCGATGTTTATATTTCTATTGACGGGTACACTTGCACCGATTTTACTGAGGAATTTGGGCTTGTTTACACTAAGATTTTTTACAGAAACTGTTTTTATTGAGATTTCGGATTTCGTTAGTACTTGATTAGGCAGCCTGAATGTTGATGCAAATAAGAATTTGGCATTCACATTAAAAAAAAAAAGAAAAACCATTTCAAGTAATAATGCTCTAGAAACTGGAATTTCGGGGCTGCAATCACGCACAGTAAAACGACCCAGACTAAATATTATTATTAGCGAGAATTTAGATTTTTAAACTATAACAGAACTCGAAAAAAAAGAAAAAAAAACGAATAAAATCGAGAGAACGACAACACGACTACACGCTTCGACGACGTCTCTATTGCACTCATGCAGGAAGTTATTTTTGAAATATCAAATATTAACTTTACCTTCTTTAGGTATTTTTCAATTGATAACCTATATTAAGGCTAATTACTTCTCTTTTACCAAAATCAGTGAGGTGCACTCATACAAAACACGCTCAAGTGATAATCTCCGTCAACCCTACTCTAAACTAACTGTGTCTCAAAATTCACCAACTTACCTCGGAATAAAATGTTTTAATAAAATAGCACCGGTAGTTAAGGAATCAAAAAATTTTAAACAGAATGTGAAACAATATTTACTGGACAATGTATTTTATTCCATAGACGAGTTTCTAAATTACAAATTTGAACCTTAGATTGTACCAATTGATGTTCTTTTGTTTGTCATCTGCTGTTTTATAGCCGAAAATACTGTTTTATAGATATTTTAAATGTTCTTTCGTTTGTTATGTTTATTTATCTGCCGTTTTTTTTTTCGAAAATACAGTTTTATAGATATTGGAGATATTGGATTATTTTAAATTTTGTATTAAATTTAATGGTGAATAGAAGTATTTTATATTTGTATTTGAATGAAGTAAAAAATATCGTAATCAGAAAAGAAACTGTTTTAGTTATAAAGTGACCAATCTGCAAAGGCACTAAAATATAATTCGTTCTGTGATATTGTTTATAAAATAATTGCAGTTGTCTAGTGTGTCTTACCGGTACTAGAAATAAAACCAAGTTTATAGACTACTACAATTGATTTTACCGTTGACAAGTTTGTATAGAAATAACAAGTTAGCATTTTTATGTCAGCGTTCAAAACAAAACAAAACATTAGCGATGTTACTAGAAGGAAATTTCAATTTATACAAAAGATCTTTTACAAACTTTTCAGGTAATTATTTTTGAAAGTCGTTTTCAGTGGACAATCTGTTTCTTTTTTCTTCATATATTTCTGTGATGTAAGACACTTAAGAGCAAGTTCTGCTAACAAACGAAGAACCGCTTAAAAACTTTTTACTGGAATCAATATCAGAAAATTTTTTATTTTGTTCAGAGATTACCCTCATTGCTACTGAAAACAGAGCTAGTTGCCTAAGCGCGAATCTATCGTGTCCTAACAATGTTTCTAAATGTGGCGCTGTTGGCAGTTAGTGTTAATAGAACGTAAAAGATTGGTTATTACATAGTCGGGTACCCAGTTTTGCCAGATCCTACTTAGCCAGGTATCGGATTTTGTCGGATCCTAAAAAATGTTAACCATTAAATCTCTACAAAATATACAAAATGTTTATTTACAAGTCAAAGTGGCAAATTCTGTAAATATTTGAAATTGTAATACTAATCATTGCATGACATTTAAAATTCTTATAATATTTCATGCAATTCAAATAGTAGATTAAAAAAATTCAAATTCAAAATATACTTTATTGTAGAAAGATTTTCATCTTATTGACAAAGTTTTCTTGAAAATAAGTATAAGTAAGCAGTGCCTTCTGAAACAGGATAGGCAATAATACATTACTATGTTCTTAAATTCTTTTTTTAAATAAACAGTTTAAACTTAATTTGTAGTGACTTAAAACCGCTCTCAAATGATTTAACTTTTAGTTGTCTAAAAAAATGCATTAGTTCATTGTAAAAATTGGTTTAATAATGCGGCTATTTTTTTTAAGTCATGTAACACTAATAGTTAGATTCTTAAAACATGTGTTTCATAAAGAAGTCCGACTTATTGTTAAACAAGCAAACTATTGTTCCGCAGAGTCACTACTGACTGTAATTTTGTTAATTGTTATTAAATTTGCTAACTTTAATAATTAAGGTAATACATACATATTTTTTATCATCACAAAATTTAAACATTTCATATGAACTAAGTTTAGAATGACGAAAAATTTAAACAATTAAATTTATGTTTCAGTCTGTCAACTAAACATTTTTATAATTTATCTAAGTACCTAACAGGGTGAGAAAGAAAAACTCATCAATTATTGCTATAATAACCCATATTGTGACTATGCAGCATTATTATATGCCTACAATTCTTTTAATATCTTGGTCGCACTCATATGAAAACACTGCTTTTGATTTCCGTAAGGTTTTCAATGGTGATGGAATTTTGCTTGCTTATTGGTTCTTATGGGAGGCTTTTGTGGTAGAATAATTTTAGGTGGTTTTACTTTTTTTTTATTTTGATTTTTGATGATAGATGGTGGGTTTTATATTAAATTTATGGAAGAAAGGCTATAATATTTTAAAATAATTAAGAGAATTCTGACAAAAGAAAAATAGATTACCCAACAATTTTCATAGGGTAGGCAATGCTTTTTTGCCTATATTGTATGCACGCCACTATAAGTAATATCACTAAAATTAATAAAATATCATAATAAAACTAACACTGAAGCCCAGTTAAAATAGTATATGTGAAAAATGTTCTAATAAATATAGGTTTGCAATGTTTTCTTGCATTAGATTTGCAGAGGTATCGTAAAACTTCTTTTCCGAAATTAAAAATTGACGTGAAGAGATATTGATTGCAAAATCCCCCAAAAATGCCAATCCGCACTTTATATATATATAAGGAATCCCAACAATGCTATAGCTTATTTTTGAAAATTTTTTGAATTATTATACTTCTGACTGATATCGGATTTCTTTGTGTGTTTTAGATTTTATAAAAAAAATAATAATATGGTGTATGCTTGTGATATTGTTTGAAAAAGGTCTTACCACGATAATAATTTTCAGAAGGCCACCCTGGCATATAGGAAAATATGCCGACAGTTATTCCAAATGGGGCTTATAGATGAAAGCTGGAGCATGGCTGAGTTGGAAGGAGCCCGAGTTCAGTTTGAACATGCTTTATTCCAGTTAATTGAAAGTGGTCCTGTAAGAACACCTTCTTCCCCCTTGTTGTTGACAGACACTTACTATACTTCACAATATAAGAGAGAGTTTGAAGAGTTTGAGAAAATTGGTGGAGGAGCATTTGGAAAAGTAAGACCCTAAAAGTAATTATATGAACTAATTCAGATAAATTACTTCCTTAACGTTTAACAAGAAAAATATGTGTAAAAAATGTTTTTTTTTACTAGTTCAGTAGTTTTGAAAATTACAGTTTTATCTTGTGCCAATGACATGATTTTCCCTCGAAGTAGAAAGGGGTTTTTTGATTTTCTGAAATCAACAACTTTGGTTTCTTTTTATTAGATTATATGTCCATCAAATGGGTCTTGTCTTGCTGATTATAATTATACCAAGTTTAATTCCGTTATATTTAAAAACGCTTTAGAAATTTGACAAAAACTATGCCATAGAAAGCAATGTATTAGAGAGAGACGGAGTACGTATTACTATATGGTGGAGTCAACCTAGTATATTTATAATCAGCAAGAAGAGATCTGTTTGAACATATAATACACATAGTGTACACATGGAAACTAAACTAAAATACAATGTGCAATTTGAAGAAATTTTTGTATTTAATTTTCAATTAAACGTTAATTGGCATTTTTGACGAAAACCCTTGTATATACCAGTTTTAAGTTGTTTTATAGTTTTGTATCGTTAGATATCTGCATCTTAGAGTGCATTTTTTTCGTTGTAAATTCTACTTTCAATATTGTTTTATACGTTTTTCTCGCCCTAGGCACCAGGAAAGATTGCATAAATGGTAAATTTTCTTTACCCCAAACTTCCCTCATTATGAATATTTCCTTTTATTTGGAATAGTGAAGTGTGACCCGATTTAATTTCGTACATAATCATTTAGTAACACGTACAGGATGAGTCATTTAACTTGAGACAGTGAATAAAATGATGCCTTTTAGACCAAAATGTCTCAAATAAAAGTTCTTTGGTGTCGAGGGGAAAATAAAATGGCAGTACCTGTTTTTGACCTTGACCTTCATTTTAAGGTCATTTGAGGTTAATTTTGATTTTTTTAATGGCACAACCTGTATATTATTAGAATTTTCCGTAGAATCCAAAAATACAATAATATACAAAGTGACCCATTAAAACAACAAAATTGATCTTAAATGACCTTAAAATGAAGCTTAAGATCAAAAACAGGCACTGCCATTTTGTTTTCCCTTCAACACCAAACAACTTTTATTATAAACATTTTTTTCTAAAAGGCATAATTTTAAAGATAAATCACTGTCTCAAGTTAAATAACTTACCCGTTATATATTAATTGCGTTTTCTTTCATTTTTGTAGACAAAAGAAAAAATTCAGGAAGGATTTTTCAGTTAGGCTCCTTTACAGATTGTTTTGGGTTTTTTTATAAAGATATTAAATCTGCGAAATTTATAACTACCAAACAGAAGCCCATTTCATGCTCAAATAGAATACAGGGTAATCTATTAAAAATATAAACTGTTTTTGCATGTTTTTTTCTAACACCTTATATACCCTAAAACATTCGTGGAAAAATATTCAACCTCATTAAGGAAAAAGAAATAAGCAAAGGTCCGTTTTCAGTGAATTTCCAATACCAAATTAAACAACTGGGTCTGGAATTTTCTGTTATCATTTATGTTAAAAAGTGTTTTTTATTTTAATAATCAATCTATAATTGGTTTTTATTTTGTTTGCCAGTTATGGAAATGTAAATGTACCCGCGCCATTGTTAAAAAAAAATCGTTTTACCAGAATAAGGGTTTTAAAAATGTACTGCGTTATTTACTAGAAACGCAAAAAGATAAAATTTTTGATTTCTTTATTTTGAAAAAGTGAAAAATCGTCCTTTTTTAGCTCATTTACATTTACAGTCTTCCCCTCTGCGTTTGTCCATGCATTTTGAGATATTTTCAATTTACAACTAAATGACCTATTAATCCACACATTTCTCTGTTTCTAAGTGTGTAATGTTTCATTTCATTTCCAACCATAACAATATTTTTATTCATGGCAATGGGAGCAAGCATAGTCTCCAAGGCAACCAAAAATTTCATACACAACTAAGACATATAAATTAAAATTCTTAAAATAGATGGATGAATATTTAATATATTTTTATAATACGCATTTTCAAAATCCAAAATCAGAACCTAAACTATGGCAAACTAATAAAGTGGTGCCATCTGCTGAAAATTTTGAACTGGATAAAAAGCGGCACTGTTTAATTGAAGAAAACTGAATTTTAACTTTGACACTGATATAACTCTTTTTGGTTTCGGTTACATAAGGATAATTATTTATCTAAGGCTTAGGTCATAACTAAATACGATTTTTCGATTCTTATTTACCATAAATTGGTAAAATCGATAATTATCAGATGTAACTTAAATGTAAATTTTTGACTATTATCTTTTTATTTCACTCTTGGTCATCTAATTGCTCTTAGACGTCTTGGCATGTAAGATCCTTAATATTTAATTATGTACAGGTATTTCGAGTTAAACATAAACTTGATGGGGCAGAATATGCAGTAAAGAAAATTCCCATTCAGTCTGAGGGAATAGATTCGGTGAAAAATTATCTCGAAGAAGTTAAAACTTTTGCCAGTTTAAACCATCCAAATATTGTTCAGTACAAAGCAGCATGGCTTGAACTTGGACAACCTTCATATTTTAAAGCAATTGCAAATTCACCATGGGAAAAACCAAAGTTGAGTATTCCAGGAAAAACTGAAAAAGAGCAATTTGTTTTTCATAAAGGTATTTCTACTGGTTCTTTTCATAATAATAATGGCAATAGCAACTCCAATTTTGAAATTGAATTTATAGATAGTTCACGAGACAGTCAAACTAAGGCAGATAACAAGTAAGTAGATATTTACAAAATATAAAATTAAAATGCGATCATGTAAAATTGGGTGTTAAGGGAACTATTGTATTTAAATAGCTAAATATGTAATAATTCAAGAGTGGTATATTGCATAGCATATTTGAGACTGATTTTAAAATGATTGTTTAGCTATTAGTCGAGTCACTGGCAGGTTAAACCTCAGGAAACAAGTTTTCATTGCTAGAACCCCTGCATGTGCAAAAAATTTGCAAAAGCATTTTGCAGACAGAGCAATTATATATTGGGTGGTCCAAAAGTCCCCGATATATTTGTATGTAAATACTAAATCATTCTTTGAATATTTCAAAACCAGTACTTAATATGCGGACGTAGCAATGTATAATAGCACCTTACATTGCGCTTTACTTACACTTTTCTATTGTTGTAATAAACAGGATTTCACATCCTCTATCTTTGAATTTGTAAATCGATAACTGGACTTTTAGACCACTCATTAACTGTAAAAAAACATAGATGGGGATATCCTGAACAAAAATGGTCTTGATTCTAAATACGATATTTTCCTTGATAAATCGAGCGAAAACTGTAGTTTCTTTTCCTAAAATGTGTACGGTTTTATATAGTCGTATTATTATAATTAGTTACTCACTTTATCCATATGTTGTTATCTTCCATAAAAAGACAAGAACAATATTGTTGCATTAAAAACTTTGTTTTTTTATGTGGCCAATAATCATTAAAATTGCTCATCTTAATTTTTAATAATTTCTAAGAATTCTTAAAACAT
>JAUTXW010001673.1:0-35898 GCA_030620095.1 Kuschelorhynchus macadamiae | reverse complement strand
TATCTGAGTTTTAAAATCAATTGTGTGAATTATAATGCAACTAAAGTAATTGCTCTATATTACTTCGGCAACAACTACTTTTATTACCAGAACAATAAATCTCGCCGATACTGATAATCCGGGACTGAATGCGTTTTACGCTTTGAAATAAAAGTATGCCTCCTTAGTTAAAGTTTATTGTATTTAAGCAAATTTGTAGCAAAAAGTTCAAACGCAATTTTTGTAAAAACAATCTAGTAATTGTTTATAAAGGCACGAATGCCGGTGAATGAACTATATCCAGTGCAACATTATTTTCTGGCTTTGTTGTGAAATGCAATACGTATTGTTATGCCTTTTGACTACGGCCTCTATACCATTATTATACACAATCTTGTCTGAACACAGTACTTGCCTTTACAGAGATATCTGGGGCATTCGTTGAATACATATCTGACGAGGTATAATCATGAAAATTACTATTTCCGTTCATTACAGTGTGCCCCATGTGTAGTCAGAATATTCTATCTCCGTAAGAGAAATAAATCAAGTGGAACAAGGTCTAGGTTCGTGATGGCCATTCCCAACATACCAGAATATTTTTTAAAAAGGATCAAGCAAAATTAATGTTTGATTAAAGTAAACACTATAAATAATCTGCTTGTTTGAATCAATTTTGTGAATTATAATGCAACTTAAGTAATTGCTTTTAATATTCCAGACCAATAAATCTCAAAGTTTTTATTAATCACAGCCTGAATGCGTTATACGTTTTCAGATAAAATTATGCATACTTAGTTAACGATTATTGTGTTGAAACAAATTTGTAGCAAAAAGTTATGACGCAATTTTCATAAAACCATTTAATGAATGTTTGTAATGGTACGAATGCCGGTGAATGTACTATATCAAGAGCAACATCATTTTCTGGCTTTGTCGTGAAATTGAAATGCCTTTAAAGGACCGACTCTAAGCTATTATTATAGACAATCTTATCTGAAGACAGTAGTTGTCTTTGCAGACAGGGTACCTAATTTTCGGTGTTACTGTTGTTTATGAAAGTTAAGTTAATGGTAACTTAACCTAGTGTGATAACTACCTATAAACAAAGTTTTGCTAAAATTAAAATAATCATATTAGCCTTGACAGAGGTTGCTATGGTTTTTAAAAACAATTGAATTTTGGCAGATTGTTGCACTTTTTATAAATTTTCGTGCTTTATTTCGTGTCTCTATTGGTGTAGACAAAAAGTTCTTTATAATCTCTTTAAAATGGCAAGTTTTTCAAGAGCGGAACAAATAGGCATGCTTCTCGTTTATGGCGAGTGCTTGCAAAATAAAAGGTAACTCTACTCAAACACTGTACGCAGAGCGATACCTCGACAGATATCAACCCTGCTATTATATGCCTATTTTCCGTGGCTAGTACAACATTTGAAAACAGTTCCCCAAAATGAAAATGAAGGAAAGTTCATTTCAGTGAAGCTGAAATAAACGTTCTGGCATGTGTGAATGCAGATCCAAGTATTTCTACTCGCGAAATTGAAAGTGAAGTTGGAGTTAACAGGGAAAGTGCAAGGATCATAAGCTCAAGCCCTACAAATACCAAATGCACTAACATTTGGGTGTTAATGAGTTTGAATATTGCCGATGGTTTATGGAAAATTGTAACCATAATAATAATTTTAATAGATTAATATTATGTTCGGATGAGTATCGCTTCACGAATCTGTGAATGTTCAACAGGAACAACGTAAGATATTGGGCAAATTAAAAGCAACATTTATTTATAGAAGGATCTTTCCAAGAACGCTTTGGTGATAATGTGTGGCTAGGTATGTTAGGAACGAGAATTGCGGTCTCAATATTTTTTAACGAGCCCCTTACAGCACAAACTTATTAGAACTTTCTAGAAACAAGAGTTATCGATTTTTTGGACAATTTACCTCTTGCAGAAATTCCCAACATCTACTTACAACAAGATGGTGCACAGTCTTATAATGTTCGAATTTGTGTAAATTATTTAAATGACAGGTTTGGGGACCAGTAGATAGGATCGAATGGACCTGTAAGGTAGCCAGCACGTTCGCTTGATTTGACACCTCTAGATTTTTTTCTTCTGGTGGTCATATCAAAGAAAAAGTCTATTTAACTCAACCTGAAATCTTGGACATGTTAAGAAGTCGAATTATCAGTGCTGTTAATAATATTAGTATAACTCAAAAAGAAAATATATTACGGAAAATTGTTCAAAAATGTGAGACCTGTATTGAACAAAAAGGCCATGTTGAATGAACATCTTAATTATGATTAAATACGTTCTTTTTTCTATTTCTCTTATTATTAGTTAATATTAATCATCACTAGTTATAATAAAGTTCATTTGTTTTCACCTTATCATATTCGTTTCTTTTTTAAAATCTAAATGAATTAAAAGAGGATTTTGAATTCATGGTCAACTTTGCCGGTGGTATAATTAAATAAGTGCTAGTAATATTGATTTTCGCTTTAGATAAGCATTAACAACATGAAAATAGGGTATCAAATTTTCAAGTTTGCAGCGGTTTATGGAAGTTGAATTTGTCATATGTGGATAAAGGATAAAAAAGTAAGATTGGGTAGTGAAAGTTTTGTTCCAGTCAGTAGACCCGTTACGGTACAGGGTCTAATCAAAACACATTTTTTTTAAACTCGGAACATTTTCTTTTTTGACATTTTGTTGGATGAAGGCTTGAATAAAGAGTAAATAACCGTGATTGTTTTTATCCCGGTATAATAAAGAAACAAACTATATTTGTTTAGTAATTTCCACTAATTTATTTCCGTTTGTCAGCTGTTTCGACACACTGTGTCTTTTTTAAAAACGTTTTTAGAGTGTTCCATTTAAAATGACGAAGTCGCAGACATTTCCGGGGAAACTGGAAACGATATTCTATTGTTTTTATGTTAAAAATGTTCACAATATTCAACCCTATCAACACATTAAATTTCATATTTTTATCTCTAGCCGTTTCCAAATGGCGCTCTGGGTAGTAGTTTCATTGTCACCCGGTATATCTGAAGAGGTATAAACATGAAAATTACTATTTCCATTCATGTACAGTATGCCCCATGCGTAGTCGGGATATTCTTTCTCCTTAAGAGAAATAAATCAAGAGGGGCAAGGTCCATTCCCGTTTAACCAAAAAATTTTATAAAAAGGAACAGCCAAAATTAATGTTAGACTAAAGTAAACAATATAAATAATCTGCGTTTTGGCATAAATTGTGGAAATTATAATGTAAATCAAGTAATTGCTTTTAATACTCTTTTAATTGCTAAAATTCCTCGGGAGTGACTTTAGGACTTTAGGATATATCCTGTATAATTTTTTAGATTTAAACAATCCAACCTAAATAATTTATTATCAAGAATTTTAAAAACCAACCAAGACCTAACACAAGAATATTTTTTATTTTCAATTAACAAAATTTTTCCACTTAATTAATTAATTTACGCTTCACACCAAATTAAACTAGAGTACCGTAAACTTAATTTGTTAAAGAGACAATTAATTGTCAGTTACTCTCTTGCCATTTAACACACTATCAACCTGAATTAACTAAATTAACTCTTGATTTACGCTTTAAGCTAAATTAAACCCTAAGAAGGCAAAAATCCTATTCACAACAGTAAAATGACCCCGTATATAGGATAAAACTTATCATTAGTTTCTGGTCAACTAAGAAATTACGATTTTTTAGATTCCGACGTCTCGTCTTCCATGCTCGAGGCATTTTCAAGGATCCTTACTTCAAGAGATTACAACTCTGAATGAACTTATAGAGATTTAAGAGATTCAAGATAACACGATTACCTTGGGGATTTAGGTAATACAATACTTATCACCCATATAAATATTAACGGGGAGCCCGGCAAGGGCAGCACTTAGGCCCGTTGGGGCACATTCTGTGGAAAGATTGAACTCCTATTCAAACAAAAAAAATTTATAAAATTCTTTGTTCAGGCAATTAAACAAAGGATTCGTCAAAAATACTTATCAGAACAACCTTCGAATATCTGCGACAATATTTGTTGCTAAAATTCCTAAAGTTGGTTTCTCAAGGAATGTATATTCAACTTTACTGATTTATTTGTGTATAGGGATGTATTGCATGATGCAATGTCATTTTAAGCGTTTTATTCTTTAGCGTTCTTACAAACACAAACACTGTTACCAACTCATTCGAATAGGGATACTGGAAAAAAATTTGTAGTGGTAGGCACAATCACCAGACTTTAACACCGTAGAAAACTTATGTTTCTTAATAAAACATTTTAGTAGGTAAAATAACTGAATATTGTTCAAATCATTGACATGGAGTACATGAATATTAATAATAAATAACAGGAATATTCTATAGTATAAAGTATAATTACATATAATATTGTTTGCCATGTACGTTCTAAACATACTTAATATTTTTTGTTATTGTTATTTAAAAAAAAATATTGGTTTTATATGCCAATCAAACATCTCAACCGTTTAAAAAAGTATCTGTCTTAGAGCTGTAATTACCTAGATAGGGTTCGCCAAACTTAGTGACCTATTTGAAATATCTGGAGAACCAGTGAATATATTATATTCTTTGCAGATTTGGCTCAAGCCATACGTTTTATGCTCATGCTTTCCAAAAGATTTTAAATTGTGCAGTGTTGTCGCTTCTACCTTAAACCGGTAGCAACATTCGTGCTCTAAATAGAATGTCTTGTATATTATTGCATTTTTGTTGTATATTATTGCATTTTTGTTGTATATTATTGCATTTTTGTATTGTCCTAAACATTCGAAATACCTTTATTGTTACATTTCCCATCCCTAAATTCAACTATCTTCGAGAAAATGGCGGTAAAAAATTGATATTTTCAACGATTTGAAGCAACTTAACTGCCAAACAACTAAGCCCGGACAAAAATGTCATCGTCACTTTCTCAAAAATAGTTGAATTTAGGTATAGGAAATACGACTCAAAAAGTAGTTAGAATGTTCAGGAAAATAAAAAAATGCAATAATATACAGGGTTATCCGTTTAGAAAATGGAGTTTACCACCGCTTTAAGACAGAAGCGGCAACACCGCACATTTAAAAATATTTTAAGAAGAAAGTTATTGTTAAGCTATGGCAAGGGCCTAATTTTCAAAGTAATATATTCACTGGCTCTCCAGATACTTCTAATAAGCCACTAAGTTTGGCGAACCCTGTATAAAATATAAAAACTGATACATACGAAGCTCTAAAATAGGTAAATTTCTAAACTGTTTAGACATAAAAGTACCATGTCAATTAATCACATAATTCCATAAATAATTTTATTAAAAATAATAAAACAATATCATACAAACTTAAACAACTTTAAGGTAAATTTTGGAGGCAGATCTTTTGGTAAAAGGAATGGACGAACACTATAAATGCTTCATCAAAGGAAAAACCCAATACATTTAGGCAAATCACTTTGATAATAATTTTAAAATTTTACATAAACAAACTAAGAGTCATAAAATGAATCTAAAAATAAATATATATTCAAAATGTTTATTGAACGTTTAGGTTCAATTCACTGACAAATATATTTTTATATATTAGTTTAATTTTATACTTTGTACGAAAAATTTCCAAATGTTTATATTATTGGAAAATTCCAAACAATAATTGTATTAGACGTAGATTTTTACATTTTACCTAATAATAAAAATGCATTTTTTAAACGGAATATCATTTGTATTATATGTTATTTTTAAAAATTTAAAGAAAAGCATCCCAAGCACTAATATACAGGATTACCCAGAACTCACGCATAAAATTCATATTTCTTTAATCAATAAGATATAGCGAAAACGCTTTTACAGATTCCGAATAACTGGCGCAGTTAGGTTATCTACCTCCGTTCTAATTCTGTCTTTTAGAGTGCCAATGTTATCCGGTTTATTCTGGTAAACTTATTTCTTCTGAAATCCAGAAGAAATAATGCAGCGGCATAAAATCGGAGAATATTGCATTGCATTCAAATAAGTTCGAACAATAAAACCAAAAAGCGGAACTGTGCCTTCCTGCTGAAACCATATGCTTTCATGAAGAATATCTGGATCAAGTCCGTTAGAAAAAATAATTGCTAAAGCAGGTATCAACTCGAATGTCAAAAAATCTAAATAGTGTTCAGCGGTAAGGTTGGCCTCAAAGAAGCAACGTTATACAATTCTGTTATTAATTATGCCCGCCCACACATTCTGCGTGTATTATGGCGAAATCAGAACTGATAATTTTATCTATTAACGACTCCATTTAAGTAAAAGGTAACTTCATCAGAAAAAAAGGATACTGAATGTAAATTCACTAACCACCACTTCTTCACAAAACTCTAACCGTGGATTATAATCATCCTCCACCAGTTCTTGTACAAGATATATTTTATATGGATAATATTTTTCATGTCTTATAAATCTGTATATACTGTGGATTGAGAAGCATTGTTATCTGAGGCCAGAAACAGTTGAAGTATATGGAGTTTCGTTAATAGATAACAGTATGTCAAGTTGTTTATCTCCACGTAAGATAGAGGCACGACTACTTCTAGCCAAATCGCTTACTGTTCCGAGTTCTTCAAATGTATGTAAAAACAGTTGTTTGTGAAATTTTATTTTGAGGATATTTCGCGTTAAATGATTAAAATACAAGAGTTCTAACCACACTACACCACAACTTGTTATGTTCTGAACGAGCGGTTCGCTAACCAAATTAGCATCATCAGCAGCTGATATAAACTAAAGTAACTTATCCTAACCGAGACTATTTATAGGTAAATGTGGTAGACCCGACAGCACCTTTGTCAAGGAAGCAATAGAGGGGACTATAGGGAATAGGCCCTCTGTCTTTATTTAATGCTTTCTTACCACATTTAACTATTTCTATACTTTCAAATGCATCCAATAATCTATTATCAGATACATTTTTAATCAACTTAAAATTATTTATTCCTATTTGGTGATTGTTTTCTAAAGCATGTTGGGCAACGCTTGACTTTTCTATTCTTCCGTATCTGAAATGTGCCATGTGTCCTTTAAAACGAATGTTTATGGAGCGCTTAGTTTGCCCAAAATATTTTAGATCGCAGTCATTACAGCTAATTGCATAGATGCCACTCCTCTCCTTCAAGTCGTCTTTGTCTTTAGGGTTTCCAAGAAGATGTTTCAAACTGTTCTCCGTTTTGTAGGCTACTCTAAAACCTACGTTTTTAAATACTTTTTCTAGACCTCTCGTTTATTTGTGATCATATGGGGATTACTATGAACTTATTGGGAACCTCAGGTGCTTGAAGAGTAGTGGCATCTTTTAACATTTTCTTATGCTTATGTCTATTTACTAGTTTATGTACAAAATTATCATTATATCCATTACTTTTAGCTATATTTTTAATCCGATTCATTTCATTGTTAAAACGTTCTTTATTTAATGGAAAATTGACTAACCTGTGACTTAAGAAATGAAATGCTGCCAATTTGTGTTGAAGACGACAATGAAATGAGTCAGATGTTATATACCTATCAGTATTAGTAAATTTCCTATAAATATCAAATTCTAATTTATCGTTATTTTTAAAGCTAACGTGTCGAGAAAAGGTAATTGCCCATTGTTCTCCCTTTCGTACGTAAAATTAATGGAAGGATATTTATTGTTTAATGTTTCTAAGAAAGTGTCCAAATTCTCTGTTTTAGTATCAGAAATAGCAAATATATCGCCTACGTATCTATATCACACCCTTGGGAAATACTTGAGTTCTTTTTTGAATTGGGTTTCGAATCTACCCATAAACAAATTTGCAAGGAACGGAGATAAGCAATTGCCCATGCATTGTCTAGACAATTTGATTCAAACTGGTTAGTTAATTGAGAAAAATCCGTTATCAAAAATGATAACAGAAGTAAAAAATACCTTAAAACAGTATAAAAACCTTGTGCCCGATAAACTAAAATTCAAACTAACACATAGTCAAAAAGAAATGGTAAAAAGAATTAAAATGCCCAGATAAAAATATAATATCATATAATTTTTTTCCCGAATTTTGCAATACAAACTGCTCTACATTCTTACACTTCCATCCATTCCTTGCATGAAATAAATGTTGCTTAATATTAATACAAACGTTATTACTCAAATTTTTTCAAATGGTATTAGCTGTATTCAATTTTTAAGAGCTTTTTAATGAGACTCCACAAGACATAGGTTATTATTTAAAACTAAAAAGTGGGCATAGCTGGGGGTTAGGAGGTTAAAGACTCAATTCATCATAAAAAAGTAGGTTTAAACCTATGTTAATATACCTGTGCGATCTTTTTAGCCATAACTTACTCATTAAAGAAATATGAATTTTATGCGTAAGTTCTGGGCAACCCCGTATAGTGGGGATAATAGGAATACGTTGTTTCTTCTGGTAGATTTTTCTAGTATCTTTAAAGGCAAAGTAATATGTATAATAAAATTACTAGAGAGATATATTTGATGAATATTTAATATACTGGATATTTCGTTTAGAAAAGTGCAAATTTGTTGTTAGAACTCCAATCCATCCAATCCAATCCCTCAGATTTTCAATCCGACATTTCGTCTACCGGCCACCACTATCCAATTTTTTTTAATACATCAACAATCAATAAAATTTTTTTTTTAAATACGGACCTGCATTTTTTATTTATTTTTCGTGAAGAACAATTTACAGTTAATACATCAACATACACCAAGAACACTTTAACGACGTTTCGTACTGTTATATTCATCTTCATGTTTTCTTTTTCTAGTACGGCTCTGGATTTTTATTGATATAATGGGCTTCTACATAAATATCTTTATTTAATAATGAGGATTAGAAATGTTGAAAATGTCGGCCGTTATTTCCTAAACATTCTCCAGCATTTTTGATAACTCTTTTCTGAATATTTTTAAGCACTCTTGGTGTTATTTTATCACATCTCAACTGAATTCTTAGCTTAAGATCTCCTAAATTTGAAGGAGTCGATAAATATACCAAGTCCTTTATGTATCCCCATATGGAACAATCCATTGGAGTTAGGTCCGGGGAACGAGGTGGCCAATTAATAGGACCGTTATTACCAAACCAGCGGTTAGGTTTAAAATTTTGAAGGAATCGGATTCAGCGACTGTAACGATGCACTGGAACACCATCTTGTTTAAAAAACTCAAAATTTCTATGCACAGCCATGTGCAGGTTATCTTAACATTTCTTGGAAGTCAAAAAATTCAAGTACATGTCACCAGTTAAATGATCTTCAAAGAAGTAGGGACCCACAACTTTAGAATCCAAAATTCCCAACCAGTGGTAATGAAAATTATGGTTAAACCACCCATTATTACAAAATCGGCTTTCGTCTTACCACAATACTTTCTTGCAAATATTAGAATCAAGCCTATGTTTTCGGAGAATCCATCTACAGAAAATTCGTCTTTTACGGAAATCTGTTAGCTTTAGATGTTGCACTTTTCTTCTTCTTCTTTTTGGACGAATCTTTTATTAACACCGGTTTCTTTCTCAATTTCTCGCAGGGATATCTCTTGATTGTCATGATTTTTATAATTTACGAAGGCTGAAACATACATTCACTTCACCAACTGCTCCTTTTGTGTTACAGTTGGAGTATGGCTTTGCTTTTTCTGAAAAGATCCATGTTGTAAATTTCTTTCTAGTCTACGGAAAATGCGAACACTGGGAACTGCTCTTTCGGGATACATATGACAGTACAGTTGAGCTGCATTATCTGCGTTACGCATGGATCTCGCATAAATAATGAGCATATCTACTTTCTCGCCATTTGAATAATCCATATTATTTCAATTATTGAACAACAGACCAATAATTATCACCAAATTAAAATAATTTGACAAATGTATTATTTGACGGTTGCTCAGTTACAACAATGCGCATTATCAATTCAACTGATTTTTCATAGCCGCCTTACCGTAAGTAATTAATTTTAAAACTCAAACCATTCATATTAGTAGGTATTGAATTGTAATTTCGTTTGTGATGAACCGTAAAAAATTTTAATTGCATTTTCCGGGATCCACATTATTAAACAAAGATATTTATGAAGAAACCCATTCTTTCAGTGAAAATCCAGAGCTGTACTAGAAAAAGGAAACATGAATATGAATATAGCAGTACGAAACGTCGGTAAAAATGTTCTTGGTGTATGTTGATGTATTAACTGTAAATTGTTCTTCAAGAAAATGAAATTAAAAATGCAGGTCCCTATTTAAAAAAAATTGATGGTGGTGGCCGGTAGACGAAACGTCGGATAGCAAATCTGAGGGCGCCATTTTGTAGAAAACATTAAAGTGTGTATAAAACTTTTAAAGATATTTAATGAAATAATTTTGGGCAATTTTTGCAAAATCCCCGGTATTTGTAAACTGTAACTGTAAACGGATTATTAACGTCCTCCATAAAGGACACTTTTTCTCTAATTTAACCAACATCGTATCTCTTGCCGTTTAGGAGATAGCAATAGTGGTATACCCTAAAATAGACACACTGTATATTATACGATTTTAGTTCGTTATCAATCTACTACAAGTTAGAATTAATTTAATTAATATCTAATTCATAACAAAACTAAAAATGGTGCTAAACAGTGATTTGCAGGTATTTTGCGGTGATTTACACATCTATGCCAAATCAGTATACTTTTATGTTAAGGTTAACACCATTACTATGATTGTTATTACCTATAGACGGAGATGTAGTTTTATCTGATTTTCCACAAAATGAGATGTTGTACCGCAACGTGATCGCTTTAACAAGACAATTTTAAACTATGAAGGTTAACCTTAAACATGTTTAGCACTTAAATAACATTAAATAACTAAGGACTCAGATATATTGTAGGGTAAAGTTGGGTTTATCGTACCGTCGGCTAAATCGTACCACCTCGATATTTTAAAACTGGCGGGAAATTTGTGACATTTAACATTTAGAAACGGTCAAGCTATGTCCTAAACTCATCACTTCCGATTGTTAGTAGTCTCTGCTTATTGAGAACAGTCTAGTATCAGTTTTTCGTTTCGGACCTAGGTAATAGTAGTTTTAAGGCCCATAATCTAAGGCATTTCTGCAGTCTGAGGTAATTATTACATTTTTTGAACCTAACTATCAAAAAATATAGCTTGTTTATGTATATTTTGCATGTTTACATTCATTCTAAAGTTAGATCAAACATTTTTAGGTTAAAATATTTTACCACTGTGACTGTTGGGTATATCGTACCCCTTGCATTTCTGGTAAATCGTACTGGTACGATTTACCCGACTGTGTTGAATTTTTATTTTACTATGGTAGTGATAATTTTACAGCTGTAACTGGTGTTTTTTTTAGGCCCTTGCTGCTTATAGAAGTGGCCAATGCGGCTTTAACGAAGCGTCCAGAAATTTTAATATTCCAAAACCAACTCTTAAGAGACACTTGGACTCTAAAAACGTCAAAGCAAATAATTCCATTAAATCCGCTGGACGCCTTACTGTCTTGCCAAAGCAAATTGAAGATCAGTTGGTTACTCACATATTAAAATTAGAAGAGTGTCTTTTTGGAATAAACATAACCGATGTACGAAAGTTAGCGTTTCAAATAGCTACAAAAAATGGTATTAAAAACCAGTTTAATCAACAAAAACAGATGGCCGGCAAAGATTGGTACTATGCGTTTTTAAAGCGACACCCTCAACTTAGTTTACGGCAACCAGAGTTCACATCAATGGCTCGAGCCAAAGGATTTAACAAAGGACGTGTTTACGAGTTTTTTGACATCCTAGAAAAAATTTGCGATGAACACAAATTGGAAGCTACACAAATTTTTAATGTAGATGAATCTGGTTACTCTACTGTACAAAAGAAAAATAAAAAAATATTGGCCCAAAAAGGGAAAAACCAAATAGGAATTCTGGCTAGTGGAGAACGGGGTACTAACACAACAGCAGTCTGTTGTGTTAGCGCTGCTGGAGTCTATGTACCGCCTATGATAATTTTTAAACGAAAAAGGCATTGCGATGAATTAAAAGTTGGGGCTCCACCTGGTAGTATTATTGAAATTTCTGATACTGGATATATCAATTCTGAGATATTTGTTAAATGGCTAAAATTTTTTATTGAGTTTGTTAGACAAAGTACAAAAAAAAAAGTTTTGCCTTTATTGGATGGGCATACCACCCACTCCCGAAATTTGGAAGCCCTAGAACTTGCGAGAACCCATGGCGTTATACTTCTTCAGTTGCCCGGCCATACAACACATAGACTTCAGCCCTTAGATGTGGCGTTTTTTAAGCCTTTGCAGGCCTACTATGACCAAGCAGTAGTAAAGTGGCTTCGCACAAATCCAGGGTTAGTAGTAACTCAATTTCAAATATCCCAGATAATAGCTGAAGCTTATGGAAGAGCAGCTACTATAGAAAATGCTATTGGAGGATTTCGGGGAAGTGGAATTTGGCCTATTGATCGCCATGTTTTTGAAGAACATCAATTTGCCGCAGCAGAAATTTTGAACAATAACATAGACGAATTAGAAACTTCATCTGTATCTGAAAACTTAAATAGAGAGGAAGTGCAACATGATCCTAACGTTGAAACTTTAAATGATATGCCCCAAGAAGAGTCCCTTAGCGATAACCTAATTTGCACCACTCAAAATGAGACTCAAATGGAAGTTTCTATTGAAGATCTCTGTCCTATACCCAAAATGACTCCCCAAATAGTTAAACGAAAGAAGAGGGGTTCCCAGCCGGCTGTAGTTTTAACAAGTACACCGCATAAAGAGTATTTAGAAGCTGTGAAAGACAAACATACACTAAAGGTCCAAAAAGTAAAAGCTGTAAAACGCCAAGTGTTCTCTAAAACATCTGCTTCAAAGAAAAAATTAAAGTCCGATCTCGTTTCTATTCCAAGCACATCAGCATTATCATCTTCACAACCTGTGTACTCTATATCTACTACATTAAAGAAAAAATCACAGTCCGATCTTGATTCTATCCCGAGCACATCCGCATCATCTTCTTCACAGCCTGCGATTCAAATAGAAGTTAACGAACAAGAGTGGTATTGTGAAATTTGTGAAGAATTTTCAGTGGAAAATATGATTCAGTGTTTGCTTTGTAAAAAGTGGTTTCATGAAAAATGCGTCACAATAAAATCAAAATTAAATTATTATTGTGTTTTTTGCTCTTGTTAATTTTAATTTGTAATAAAATTTTGTAACAAAGTTGTTGTTTTGCCTTATTTTTCCCAAATTTGTTAATGGTCCAATTTAGCCGACATTTACTTTTATGTCTGGTACGATATACCTACCAAGAGGTACGATATTGACGACCAGTTGGGTAAATCGTACCGATTCCGCATTTTTTTTTTGCAATTAACTGAGAAATATATCAAAACCATACATTTTTGCTGCCGTTTATTGATAGATAAATGCCTAAAGTATCCAAAAATATTGTTATTTTGATAAATATCTTATTATCAAGTATTTTATGTTGGTTTTAATAAACCCGGTACTAAATAGTATCATTAAAAAAAAATAAATCTGACATTGAAAAGTCACCGAGAAGTAAAAAAATAACTTTTTAGATGGCATTAAAAATTTGACTTATAGAGGTTGGTGTCAAACTGCTACCAGATTACTAGGTACAGAATGGTCATTTTAACTTGTCCACATTTTAATCTGCTATAACTTTCTTATTTTTCCAGATATTTAAATGAACCAAAAAAAACAAATTATGTGGCTAGTTTTATAAAATAGTAAAAAATATAAAAAAAAGTTAATTGTCAAAGATATAAACGTATCTTGCATTTTTTAAATTGGACCTGAAAATTTTTCTTTCAATAGACAAATTTCTTTTACCGGATTCTAAATAAACCAAATCTGATAACCGATTGAAGAGAGAATGAGAAAGATAATCTTTGTCACACACGTTAATCTTATGTAGCAGCTTTTCTTCATTTTCTAGTTTATTTTTTAAAATAAAGTTTCCGAAGTTAAACAAAATACTACAAGGTGGTACAAACAAATATACAAATACTCAGAGACTTTCAGTCACCTAATGGTGATTTTATTGAGTTGCGAAAAAACCTAAAAGGGACCTCTTACACTTTTTACAGAAAATGGCTTGCACAAGTTCCACACAAAATAGGTGGGACAAACACTGTAAAACAAAATAAGCTTTTTCAATATATTTTCCGTATAGTGCTTACCAAAATAAGAAAAAATAAAAAATGAACATAGGTCAAATTCTTTTTTTTTATAACGGGAAAAAATTTGACATTTAACCATTGTTCACAGGTAACAAAATATCACTTTTTATGAATTTCCTTTGTTCCCGGATATATATACATGTAAGTAAAGGTAGATATTTAACTTTAGAATATTTTAATATACAAAAGTTACATTTCTTTCATATTGATAGGACAATTATTAAATGTGTACTGCATGAATGACATGTTCCTTAAACTATTTAGTACAACAGTCGAATTTTCTTGTGCTGAAATTAATTTTTTTTCTGCCGTGGACACAATTGCTGTTCGCAAATCGGGTGTTATTTCAGCACCGAGTTCTAAATGCTTTGTAAGCTTTTTCTGACCTGTATGCTACCGATTCATCAACATACCATGTTCCTTTAGTGTCACCAAATTTCTCCGAGATTCAACTAAAAGTGTAGCAGACGATCTTCGAAACGAATAACCTGTATATGATTTAGCATTTTCAAGTTGAAGAAAATTACCTACTGTTTCAGGTACCTTATAAAACTGATTTTTACGCAGCACCTGGTAGATACATTTTCCATTGCGATATGGATAAAACAGGCGGCGATTCTTTGCTGCTGCTGGACGAAGGACTATGTACAGGGTTTTTCCTTATAATTTGCTACCCCTTTAAATCTTTTATTTGAAAAGATACAAAAAAGTGGTTAATACGAAAATTGTAGGATTTCATCTAAAAATTTACAAAGCGCTAAAATCAAAAACAAATTACTACCGGAAAATATAGAAATCACCATGAACTTTATTATTTTAAACGGAATACCCTGTATATTTTTAAATTTTTAGATGCGCCTCATTGTCCTCTTGTCAAAAATGTATAATATGTCTATATTTAGAACAGTAATTTTTAAGCTATTCACCTTCAAAGTAACACATTATGAGGTGCTTAACTTACTTTATTGGATCCAGGTAGCCGTGAGTGGCCGTAGGTGCAATTCGGCCATTATGATTCGTGAATCTCTCTAGCCATGAAATGTCAAATGAAACCAAAATTACCTATTCTCTTTAAATAAAAATAATATATTTTATTTACGCTTTACGTTAAATTTATATATTTATAGCAAATCAAATATAATATAATATATAATATAATATATAATATATAATATATAATATATAATATATAATATATAATATATAATATATAATATATAATATATAATATATAATATATAATATATAATATATAATATATAATATATAATATATAATATATAATATATAATATATAATATATAATATATAATATATAATATATAATATATAATATAATATATAATATATGTAATCGTAATTCAAAATAAGATCACTAACCTATGGGCCATTACGCCATTAATTTCGTATATTTGCTTACATAGTTTATTGTGTCTTTTGTCGTTCTGTTCAGTTGTGTTCTCGTTTTAAATCGTTTTTTAAACTTTTTTAAATATGAGATTGAGCATATTGGATTACATGAAGTATTTGGAGGGCTTAACACACTCTAAATGTGTCGTTGAAGGAGAAAATGTCCTAAATGCAGGGCATCTAATTTTGGGAGGAAAAACCGAAGCAACTAGTGAGTTTGTGAAGATTTATGTGCTATTAATTCGGATCCTCATGAAATTAAAGGACCTCAAAACCTGTAACAATAAAGTCGAAAATTTTAAAATTATTTACACCTGTAAAACTTTTAAGTTTACTGTCTATCGTTATAAGCTCACATAATGTTAATAGCTTCGGAGTATTTACTTGCACTTCTGAATCCCTAAACTTTGGTTCACTACATGGTATAGGGGTTTCTATTTCCATAGCTGCCGAAACACTTTGTGCAGCTTCAACATCTTCCGGGTCTTCTTCTACAGTTTGACATTCCACAATGTTTTTTCTTTCACTTCTAGTAGATACTCTAATACCTCTTGATGATGGACCTAGCTCATCTATGTCAAGTTGCAGTGGCAGCTTTTTTGTAGGAAGGCGTTTATTTTTAAAATTCTACGATTTTTTCGATCTGAAATAAAACATAACCTCACAATATATGAAAATCAAAGAATACCAATTTTAGCAGCCTACCCCTTTATGAAAATAATCTTTGTCTGAAAAATGTAATGAGCACACTCGCATATGTTCTGAAACTGTCTTTCCAATTTTTAATGTTTTAATCCAAACTGCCCTTCGGTCCAACAGCTCTTTATCGCCAAGTTTGGTGTCCACAATCACTTTTGATTTTCCTTCCTTTGGAAACGTATATAAACTGATTTGAGGGTTTTTCTTAGCCCAGGAATTACAATGAAGTACACAGCAATAATGGTTCATATTTATTAACTTTTATACGAGAAGCAAAATTAGAACAAACGGAAATTATTTACCTTTGTCAATGAAAACAATGTAAATCAATAAAATTAATGGCCCATGCGATGGTTAGGTAAACGGTTCACAGACGGCGTATCGCTTAGCAAGAATTACGTAATATATATATATATATATATATATATATATATATATATATATATATATATATATATATATATATATATATATATATATATATATATATATATATATATATATATATATATATATATATATATATATATATATATATATATATAATATAAGTAATATAATATATGTAATTAACAAATAACAAATACAAATGCTAGTAAATAAACAAAGATAACAATAACATTTATAAAATCTGTATTATAAGTTATTTACATGACCACCGCCATGTTTAAGCAATTTTGGAACACGTGACCCATTCTATTAATAGCATTGCTAACAAAAAGGGATATTCGGTATTTAAAATGACTATTTCTTGCTCGATTTTTTGCCGTAATTCTTGTAAATTATCAGTCCTATTAAAGTAGATTTTATCTTTCAAGTATCCCCACAAAAAATTATCTTCCGATCCATAAACCAGAGCGATTATTTAAAAAATTTGTAATCGGTTGGACATTGTGGTGCCAAATTAATCTAGTGTACTGACGAATGGAAAATGTCTCTAAAAGGCGCTCTATTTCGTTATTTAAAAAATCTAAATCACGTTCGCCAGTCAAAGTACCCTCAAAAATAATTGGCCAATAATTTGCTCTCCTAATATGCCGCACCACACATGCAACGACTTACGCCCTTGCTTCTTCCTCTCTTCAATTACGAGTGGACTTCGGGTTGTCCAAAAATGTGTGTTTTTCTGTTAAACATTCCGGCCGTAGTGAAAGTAGCTTCATCAGACCACAAAATTTTGTTAAAAAATTGGTCATCTTCTCGAAATCTCCTAAGCATTTCTTGACAGAATTGAAGTCGTTCATTTATATTATGTTCTGTTAAATATTGCACTGGCCGAATTTTATAGGAATGATAACCATATTTTTTTAAAATCCTATGAATTTTTTTCCATGATTTCCCTGTGAGTGTTGAAACGTCGGGAATTGGGCGGTGCGGATTTTCTAAAAAATAATTCTTTTAAACTTCATGTTTCTTCCTCTAAATTTGCATTTGATATTCTTTTCTTTCTGAAAAAGTTTTTCCTTTCCACAAAATGTTTTACTATATATATCTTTCTAGATGGCACTCGTACCCCTTAATTTTGTTCCCGGTATTGACGCACTACCCTTGATGCGTTATTTTGATTTGCGTAGTATAACTGAGTTATTTTTAGTTTTTCTTCTTCGGTGAAAAGTATTATTATTAGGTATTATTTTTAATTTGACGTAAAACGTAAATAAAATATATTACTGTCATTCAAAAATAATAATTATGGTCTCATTTGACATTTCATGGCTAGAGTGATTCACATAATGGCTGAATTGCACCCACGGCTATCTAGATCCAATAAAATAAGTTAAGCACCTCATAAAGGGTTATTTTGAAGACGAATAGCTCAAAAACTACTGTTCTAAATATAGATATGTTATATATTTTTGGAAAGAGGACAATGAGGCGCATCTAAAAATTAAGAAATATACAGGGCGTTCCATTTAAGATAACAAAGTTCATGGTGATTTCTATATTTTCCGATAGTCGTTTGTTTTTGATTTTAGCGTGGTGTAAATCTTCAGATGAAATGCAACAATTTTCGTATTAACCACTTTTTTATATCTTTTGAAATAAAAGATTTAAGGGGGTGGCAAATTTTATGGAAAAACCCTGTACATTCGATATAATATAATATATATTCTTCAGTAACTACAAATGTCCTGTTTACATCATTCTTTGTTTGCTTAAGATCACAATTAATAACGTTCTCGAATCTTCAATATCATCTAATGTTATCTGGCTGATTTCACAAACTCGACAAACTCCTGCAATCCCAAATAAAACAACAACCTTGGCTATTAAATAAGCATTATTTAAAAAATCTTGGGTGTGTAACCTTTGCTGCTTTGTTTCAGAAAGGTAATTAGTTTGAAATGTCTACATTATTATAGGTTTGTAAATACTTTAATCAATTCGAATACCTTATACTATGAATAATTCGACCACACTGTTGATGGCTCTTGTTGTTGTGTCGATTCGGAAAAATAAGCCAATAACACCGTCTCCGAGAAAGAACTGCATGTCTTTTTTTTCTTCCATAAATCTTGAATACGCGGTTTGGTAAATTTTCCGCAATTTAGCTGGTAATTCTTATCAATGTATAAACTCATCACTGCTTAATGTTCAATGACTAGGCCAAAAAACGTTTTGTCAAAATTAATAATAGTACATGCTTCTTAAATTCTCAACAAAACAAGACCAAAAAGCGCATAGTCATTGAACACTAACAAATCATAAGTTTCAAATACATCTAATGTATTGAACAAAAAATTATATTTTTTTTTCGTTTAATGTGCAAGAAAATAATATTATCAAGGGTAGAATGCATAGATCGTAACAATATTTTAAATAAATTACATTATTTTATACTTTTTAATAGATTAATGATAAAAGCGTGTTTTCTATTTTTTTTTTAAATATAATTTAGTATATTAAATACGTAATTCCCTTAAATATTTATTTCAATCAATTTAAAATTAGGTATTTTGCTGAGTTGCAAAAAATCCAAAAAATGACTTTATAATTTGATTTGGATTGTAGTTAGTGTGTGTTGATTTGTGATACTTCCTAATAAACAAAAAGAAATTCCAGAGGTCTTGTCTGATGTAAATTGAGTTTTCGCAGGTGTCTGAGAATGATGTTTGAGAGCAATTATGAGCATAAAATCCAGAGCTATCGGATCCGATAACTTAGTGTTAATTTAAATGTGTATGTCATTCTTGTTACCTTTTTTACTCATATCATAAATAAATGAATCGAGGAGGCATACTCGCCATCCGTTTGGAAACACGCTTTTGTAGTCCCCTTTCCTAAGATAAGACAACCCACTGAGTACGGTCATTTAAGATCCATAAGTATTTAGCCAGCTTTCTCAAAAATCTCACCGCTCTTGCTAATATAACAGATGACATTCTACGTGGACATGATAGCAACAAAATAAGCGCTTTGATCCTTTTAGACTTCACCAATTTGTTTCTCTTATTAACTATCTTGGCTTTGGACATGGTGCTCGAAAATTTGTCTCGTCGTATTTATGTAGTAGATCACAACAAATGGTTTTGGATGATAAATTTTCTGAGAGGCAAGTGGTAAGGTCTGGTGTTTCACAGGGAAGTATACTTGGCCCTTTGATCTATTCTTTATAGACCTCACAATTTCACAAAAATATCAAACACTGCCATCATCAAATCTACTTGTCTTTCGATTCAGTTCATAGTAATATGGCGAATCGCCACATAAATAGTGATCCTAATGCTCTATTTAAAACCGCAAGCGATCACATGCTAAAAATTAACCCTAGTTAATCCACACGGTTTAACTGCAACTTCGATGAATGGAAAACGCTAAACCATATATAATAGGTTTGGTAATACATTTTTTTTCGACTCCAAAGTGATTCTAAGAGGGAGATGTCTTTTGAAAACGAAGGTATATTTTTATTTGAGAAACTAATAATAATTTAAGGCACCATTAAACATAAACTTTTTATTACATTTATTTGCATATCGATTTGGGTTCTTATTATTAGAGTAGCGCTTTTGCGTACTACATAGTTTTTTGATATACACGCTTCTACATTTAGAATTGACAGCTGTCAAAATGCCAAATATGGCAACATAATATGGGTCTGAACTCTAAAGCTTTAATTTCAAGTTAAGCCATTAACTCAGACTCCAGTGGCTATTGTTTCCATCCTGCCCAATAGGACATGTTTCATAGATGCGTAAAATCTTTGCCTTTGGCCTTTACTTACAGAACATGTGCCACATGTTTCTGAAGTCCTGAAACCTTTTTTACGATGGCGACTGGATAAGGTATCAGGCTCTTAGTATAGCAAATAACCTTTTTTTTGTGACAAAATAATTCTGTTCAAATTTGGATAATACAGAGCTGGAGCAGTCTAGTACATGTTTTTGAGAATATACACTGAGGAGGAGCGCGACAAGGGCAGCACTTAGGTTTGCTGGGACCCATTACGATTTCCCCCAAGGGGGCGTCTCAGATCAAGAGCCGATTCCTTAAAAGGAAAGGATCCTTTCAAGTTGGCGCTGTTAGGACCCAGATAATGGTTCAAAGTTAGTGTCTGTCGAATTTGAGAATCCTGCTGAAAGGGTGTTTCATAAAGACTCTAGATTGTCTAAGTCACTCAGCACAAAATTGTTCGACAAAGATATTGCTTGTATCTATGTTTAAAATCAATATGCCGTGTTGTTGAGGGAATGCCAGAATTGAGCTAGAGCATAAAGTCGATTCCAGTCTTTGAAATGCATATAGTCCCATTCTGGGAACCTAGATGTATAGTCGAATTCTGGGAACCAGTATAATCGGCAGTTTTCTCTTTAGGTCATTTGTATAGAGGAGCTGCTGTTTTAAACAGCATATAACTAATAAGCTGAAGGTAGTCTATTCAACACTAAAATTACTTTTCTTGCTTTGCCACTACCTTACACTAGAGAAAAAAAACTCCTTTGTGATTCTCTGGCCAGTTTTCAATCATTGTGACTGTGTTTACGGGCCTTGCCTTGACAAGTTAGGCTTATTCGAAAACTGACTTTGCTTTATTTATGGAATATCTAGAAGAAACCAAATTTCACATAAGTTAAAAAATGCCGATTGGTTGAGTAGGCATCATAGACGAAAACTGCATGTGTCTATGTTATCATATAAAACAATGAAATATAAAAAACCTCAATATCTTTATAACAAGCTTGAATTTCGTAGCAACGTCAACGATTGAAATTTAAGAAACAATCCCATTGTTGCACAACATCGTAAGGGGCTGTTTAAGAAGTCAATTTCTTATAATTTGTGTACTAACATAAACTCGATGTATTTGCTGAATACATATCTGTCCTGTTAGGCATATTATAAAGAAAAAATTATTCAAGAATCAATAAATTTCCTGAGATTACCTATTATTCTTGTGTTTTAAAAAACTACCGATGTTCTTTGAAACTCCTTTTGTTCCAAATGTAAAATATAACCTACCATTTTCCTCCCCCTGTCTTATCTTCCTCTTCTTTCTTAATTATTCTCCTTTTGTGTCATTTTTATTTATTCTTTTTCATTTATTTTTTTGATGAATTAAAATTACATATTAAATGTATTTAGTAATCTAATTCAGTACATTTAGTAACTTTAACTGAAAACGCGTCATATACCTATTTGATTTTCATTGTATAAGTTGTTCGGGCATTAACAGCACCTAGACTTGTCTGGGTGGCTGCAATCATTTTATGATTATTTGTCTAACCATCTAACATAAAAACTAGAAAATAATAAATCGTTTATGTAATATTGTACGATTGAAAAATAAATGTATTCTTATTATTATTATCACCCATCTTCTATTTTAATAGGATTTGCCTTTAATACCGAAATAAGAAAATTATTGAAATTTCTAGTTTGGTTGACTTTGATTATTAAATTTACAAACATTTTACGAAACGTCAAAAGACCGCACGCTAGAAGCGTCAACCTTGTACCATATTTTTACAATTACACGAACTGAAGGTAAAATATTATAAGTTACGCTAACCCAAAGAATCCTGAATGGAAAAGACACAGGCGGTTGGTTCATGTTCGAGTTGTCTACGACAAGTGAATTGTGCGGTTTCACCTGGTACTGACAGTCACCGCAAAAACGCGCTCTCTTGTGCAGGAGGTGCGGTGGCAGTACCCTAGGTCGGCGTCGATCTATTAATTTTAATGAATGTAATTTAAACGAGTGAGACGTCCGTCGCAATGTGACGGTAACTGTTACACTTGAAAATTATAAAATAAATCTCAAGATTTGACGGTGTGGATATTGACTTGACATCACTTCTTTGAGAGCACTGTAAATGTTTTTTGTAACATTATAGTAAAGTACCTGTGTTTCAACTCTTAAAGCTTTAAATAGATAAACACAGAATTCATTATATAATAATCCTAATAATGATAACTGACTAACCCAGGCGATAAAACTAAAATTCCAAAACCAATAAACCAGAAACAATAATTAAACCGACGTGGCGCGACGAAACTCCTGATAGTGATAATATCCTCTATCACAGGATAATTTTACATCGCGTCAATCTTCCCGACTAACTCATAAATGCAAAATCAATAGATATGGTTGAAAACAAGTTCAAACGAAGAATAATGATATGAATAAACGAAAATGAAACACACCGGACTTCGTCGAAAGTCTTGCAGTGGATGGATAACAAATTTGGCATGCACAGAGCAACGTTGCCATCCATCTTGTTATTCGTAAGAGTTATTTGACGATTTACCTTTGATATACGTTAAAGACAAATGGATATTCAGGTTTCTTTAAGGGTAGAAGTAAATAAAGTAACAATAAAAATAAATTCCATACCTATCTGTTTAAAAAAAAAACCTACTTTGGATGAGATATTTTAAACAATATGAAAAATAATGTACTGGATATTCTTTCACATAGGCAGCAATTCTGCTTCGGCTTTTCGCCAGCAGCACGGACACAGCAGCCTTTTTAAAATTATTTATTTACTCTCTCCATATGAAAATTATAATAAAAACAAGGTTCCGAGGATATATATCAAGTGATATATATCATGATATATATCACGATATTTATAGCTTGATATTTATTCGATAATTTTATGTATTAACTTGAAAATGTTTTCCACTCTTCTAAACAATAAAAAATTCCTCAATACGCCTCAATGTACCTGTTGTAACTGTATCGATTTATCGATCCGTTCGGCCGGCGCGAGTGGTGCGCAAGTATCGCCAACTGGAAAATTCCATGTTTCAGATCGGGTAAATCCCCGATGATTTGCTTTATTATTATTTGCTTTATCAGATTACAGCTCGTTCTGTGTTTCCACTCTAGGTTGATTGTTGAGTTAGTTGTGATTTTTATTCAATATGCCAAGACCAAAGCATTTAGTTTGGCGATATTTTGACTGTATAATTAGAAACAAAAACAGTATTGGAAAATAGATAAAATGTCGAGAGTACTCAGAGGAAATGCAAGATACCAACGCGAGTGGAAAAGCATATTTTAACACACCAAAAAAAGTATGTCCAGTGATACGCCTAGCGGTGAATCAACACAGCAACATTCAGTCCCTGAAGATGTTTTTCCTTAAACTTCTACTACAAAAAGAAGTGTCAATACGTCAGGTAATTGTTATATTTACTATTACAAAATTTATTTTACAAAAAATGAAACACATTACAATTGTTTGGCAACACTGTGGCTTAGTCAGATGTTAGATCTTAAACATAAGGATAATATAAACTGTAGTACTTTGCGGATAATATACAGGTAAAATATTCTGGATTTTCCGTTATGACTTAATACAGATTTAACAGTGGGGAACTATTTAGGTCTGGTTAATCGTTTAATATTGTGTTGTTATATTTATGTTTGATTAATTCCATACTTTCTAGTAAATTAATTTTTTTATTTTTTCGGTCGACATGTAAGATTTCAATGTTCTCATCAAAAGTAAGGTTTTCCTGAATGAAATGTTTAGAGCAATTGGAATCATCTTTATACTTTCTGTAACGAACTTAATGATCATTAATTCTTTTTTTAAACGTTGTCTTTGTCCAATATAACATAAATCAATAACATAATCTGTCTAGACTAGTTTTTGTGGATATTTTAAATAAACATAATACAAAAAAATCTGTTTCTAATAATACTTTCTTTTTTCATAGAGCTGTATTCCTCAGCCAACCAAAAAATAACTATGGCAAAAGACGCTGATGTTATTGCAATCTCAGAACTTAACGTCCAAGTAGGCAGATATTTCTACTCAACTAATAAACATTTTCTGCATACTGATCACACTGAGTATAAAAAAATGATAAATGCGTTACGGCCCGGATATCATGGTCCTACTTTATATCAGATTGGAGGACCTATTCTAAATGAAGTGTATAATGATATTTTGAAAGAGTGTATGAATGAAGGAATGTTCGTAATAAGCCTAGGGTATGTTGTAGTAGTATTATTACCCAAAATGGTGAGTCGTTCTTGGTCGATACTACTAAAACGGGAGCTGAATCACATACTATAGAGTACCTTAAAAACATGATACTTGAGGCAATAAGGAAAACAGAAAGCCAGTTCCAAGTCAAAGTAACGAGTTTCATCACAGACAATACAGGAAATGTAGAAAAAATGCTTTCCGAACTAGAAAAACAAATCGGCATAATACAAATCAAACATTGTAAAAGTTATAAAATATAAAAAAAAGTGGAGCAAAATGAGCAATGCACCTAAGTCATTTTTAGACAATAGGGGAGTATTGGTTCAGTTATGTCAGGACTATAAACTTATAATGACATTATAAAAATTGTCATTGATGCTCAGATTGCATTAAATGCCATAGAAATAATTGCTCGTCTAGACTCAATAGCCCCAGCTCTTGATAGGGTTCAAACAGACTATACAACAATATCTGTGTGTAGTGGTGTGGCATAAATTAGAATTGGATTTGTCAGGACAGCCACTTCCAAAATAAAGTTTCTATAAAAGAAAAAATATGGCACTTGGACCATTTCCTTATCTAGCAAATATTATGGATCACGGATTTTTGGGAAAACATGTAACAACTAATCAAAAAGGGAAGGCTTTTAAGTATTTAAACAATATTAACAGTTCTATTGTTCCATTTGTTATCTCTTCTATCAAAAGTAAGTCCCTTCCCTTTCCTTCAGTTCCTGTGTTGAACTCAGACTGGCCAGATAAGAATATATTTTTCGATTTGTGTGAAGATTTACACACTGCAGTGGCATCTACAACAGGGATTGAAAGGGCCTTTTTCTTCTATCGGTTCTGATTTACGGAATCGCTTAGGAAACCAAAAAGCCAATAGACTGGTTTTCATGTTTAAGTGCATGAATTAAAATATAGACAAAAAGGAAACCAACCTTGCTTGGGAACGACCCATATCTAAAAATTCTAAAATTAATGTTTCTAACACTATTGATATAAATAATTCATCAAATGAGGATATGTCAATATTCATGTTAATAAAATAAAGAAAAAATCGGTAAATTTCCTTTACCCGGAACCTCTCTCGTTATGATTTTTTTCAATTTGTTAGGAATAGTGAAGTGTGGCACAATTTAGTTCAGTTCAGTCATAGTACACAGTGTTACATATACTGTGTTTTCAAACATTTTCATTGGGCGCCATTTTGTTCCATCTTATTGGATTTCTATCTATATTTCACCAGGTTCTTTCTATCTATGCTTCACTCGACTTTGAGCTTAATTTAAAATAAATTCAATAAATAGTTTACTGCCATTTTGTTTTGTTGTGTTGAATTTGTACCAGTTTATCTCATTTTCACGTTTAATTTTTCTGCCAAATCAATTGAACAATTTCTTGCAGAAAAATTGAAATTAATTTAATAAGTAATATTTTCAAGATAATTTTTTAAATATTTTATTAGGCCACTATTGTATTTTGCTATCTTTGATTCATATCAAAATATTACCAGTCCATTCCTACGTAACACTTGATTTTTGTGCAAAATTTGAGGTAAACTAGATAATTAGTTTTTTAATAATGACATTGTTCCGCCGTATTGGATATTTATCAAAATATTACCAGGTCATCCCCCTATGCCCCTGAATTTTTGATCTAAACTTGAAGTTTTTAAGTTATGCCGAGAACTGACAGACAGGCAGACTGACAGACGCACCGACGGAAGTGAGAAAACATATTGTTTTGGCATCTAAGGACGCTAAAACGTGAAAATACGTAAAACCTGGGAGGGTGATTTTTTTTCACGATTACATACCTTTTATTTGGTCGTCATTATGTTCCGCCATCTGGAATTATTAGAATTAACTAGCTGATATCTATACTACTATTAGTTATGGCACACAATTTGAAATCAATCCATTTAGTAGTTTTTTAAGTTGAATTTCTAAATATTTTATTAAGCTGCCATTTTATTTCGCCATCTTAGATTCGTACTAAAATGTTGCCAGTTGAATCCAATATAATGCTTGATGTTTGTGGAAAATTTGAGATAAATTGAATAAACAATTTTTTAATAACAATTTTTTTAAACATTTCACTAGGCCGCCATTTTTTTTCGCCATATTGGATTTTTACCAAAATGTTACCAGATCATCCCTATATGACCCTTAATTTTTGACCAAAATTTTAAGTAAATCGGGTAAGTAGTTTTTTAGCTATGCCGCGATCAGACGGACAGACCGACGAGAAAACATGTTTTTCGGTATCTAGGGACCCTAAAACGTAAAAAACTGAAAGAATCTCGCAGGGTGATTTTTTCATGATTACAATACTTCCCTTTTATAAGGCAAGTAAAAATCTGTTTTATTAATTTTTTTTTAATTACAGTTATTGTAAAAGGTTTTGCTGTTTAGAATATAACTCTTTGTAAATGTATTTGTTAAAATATAATTTATGCATAAAACAATGCCGTTTTTCATTAAATAACGCATTTTTTATAAATGATATATATCGTATATATATTTGATATATTATATCCGATACATATCATGTAATATGATATTTATATAAATATCATGATATTTTCGAACTCTGAATGAAAATGAATAACAAGTAGTGATAACACGTATGTAGATAGAGACCTTTAATTAAAAAATATCCAATTGGTTAAGTAAAAGTTGCTGACAAAAGCGGATAAAAAATATTGTTTTGTGTTTTAAATATATACAGTGTAATCCAATTTCCATTGTATCTAGAAAATTACTTACAAATTAGTTTAAATTTAACTGCTTTGCATACTTTTAAAATCTGTTTCGATAAACTCAACTTTGACATCGCTTATTAGCGTGCCAGCCTAGGTTAAAAAAGAGGGGGTCGTTTTAAAAAATATATTATTAGCTTTTTTTTATGGAAATGATGATCTTAGATCATAAGAAACTCCTGTACCAAATTTCAATAAAATGTTTCATTGACTTTTGGAGTTACCAGCTTTGAAAAAATGTTTTTTTATATTTCAAAGCCAAAATTCTCGTAAATCATTTCCTTTGTCAATTTTTTGTTTATTTTTACAATGTTTATTGGATTTAGGTAAGAAAATTGCTCTAGGATTTTAAGTGCTCATTATTTTAATGATAAGAAATTATTAACAAACACATTATATTATCATGTTAGAGCAATTGCCTAAATTGACTAAAGCTAGTAAAAATAAATAAAAAATGGTAAATAATGTATTTTGATAAAGGCAATGGTTTGTTTACAAGAATTTTGCCTTTAAAATGTAGAAAAAAACTCGTATCTCTGAAAATCAATGAAATATTTGGTTGAAATTTAGTATAGATGGGTTCTTGAAGACGCTGAATAATAATCTAAGATCAACATTTCCATAAAAAAAAATCGCGAATAATTTTTTCAAAAAATCGACCCTTTTTTCCCAGCTAGATTTGCACGACAATAAGCGATATTAATGTTGAGTATGTCAAAATAATCAGACTTTAAGTTCGTACATAGAGACAATAAACTAATCCAATTTACGAAAAGTGGATCAGATGTGTAGATAAAAGCCAGTTTTCAGATACAAAAAAATCAACCTAAACATTATACAATTAAAAATGTATGGATTCAGGTATAAATTGAAAGAATCTAAAAATGCACTGAGAGGAGAAGACTGGTAAATAAGCTAAAAAGCTACCATTTTTTACTTTTCGCACTATATCTTCAAAACTACGAAAACATTTACAAAAGTTGTAGATTACCTGTTCTTTCTTTACTTAATAACAAGGAAAACGGCCGCAGAACTCGATGCGATAAAGGGTTTTGGCGATATGGAGGGCCAAAGTTGATCGAAAATATGAAAAAAATTGTATTTTTTTATATATAAAGTTCTTACGATTAATAGGGCCAGAGATACGAAGTCGTGAAGTAGGGCCTCTGCACATCAGTAATCCGAGTGAGGAAAATCACTTAATGGATTGATTTCAAATTTTGTGCAATAATTAACTATGCTAATGAACTGATAAAATTCTGGTACGAATTCAAGATGGCGGAACAAAATGACCGCCAAATAAAATGTTGCTCGACAAATAAATAATTTAATGTAATAATTTTAAAACATTCACTTAAGGGCAACCAATTAAAACCACTTCGAAGTCAGCCCGAAAACACAATTCTATTGAAACTTGGCGAATGCTCCCTATTTTTCACGTAAAATATGCTGGTTATTTATTATTATATTATTATTATTATTAATATGCATTATTGCGTATGCATTATTCGACCCATCTTCATGATAAGGTTGGCCTTTAAGTGTATGAACAGCGTTTATAGTAGAACATCTATCGAAATAAAATCCAAGCTCTCCTCAGTTAGTTTTAAAATCAAACATCCAAACAACTATAATCGTGATATAAGAAATAACACTTGTTTGATGCCAAATTCTATTTTGAACTAATATTCAGATGCCAAAATAAAAGTTAAAAATTATTTCTAGTTAAACTTTGCAGTTTGGTGGTAGATTTAATTTATTTTTAAGTCGATTTTTGTATTGTAATCGTGAAAAAATCACTCTCCGAGACTTTTTTAGATCTTTACGTTTCAGAATCCCTAGATGCCGTGCAGAAAGTGCTACTTTTCCGCACGCAATTGAAGTTCCGCGTGAGGAAAAGTCACTTTACGCACGTGTAACTTACACGGTTTTTTTCTACAAGCGTGCGGAAAAATCCAAAAGTTAAAAAGAATCGTTTATTTATATCAAATACATAATCACAAATTAATTATTATTAACAACATAAATAGTAAACGTGCAGTTTGTAGCATTTTGTAGATTAATTGCAGAGGCTAGATTTTTTTCCAAAGAACTCTGGGACTTGTAGATTGGGTTTGGATTTTCTAGTTCTCTTTCACTAGTACTTATTGTTGTAACCGTCGCCGAGGGGGTAACTTTTTGGTTGGAAGAGGTCGATTTGGTAGACTGCACTGGTGAAAGTTGGTGACTAATGGAAGGAATGACACTGAAGTTCAATACTTTATTGGCTAGGTTCTTTTGAAGACTTGTTGAGCTTTCTAAATAACCTTCTGCCACGGTTGAAGATTTCCAACCTCCGTTTGATATTTGTTATTCGTTCTCCGGAATCTGCAAGCATTGTGGCGGCTGAAGGACGGAAACTGTGGCCTGTATATAGTTCAATATTTGGGAGCTTCAGATAACCTTCAATATTTGATGGCATTTTTCGAAAGGTGTTTATTCCGCTGTATTATACTGTGCAAGCTCATTTCTTGTGGTTTAAAAACGCCTATGTGGGGTTTTTTTGTGTCTGGCTTTCTTAGAATCGAATCGAACATATTTCTCTTTTTAAAATAGCCGGTTCGCCTTTGAAAAACTTTTCTCTTTTTAATAAATCCATGTTTTCATTGAGTTTGATCATACTTTTTAACATTGATTATCTGGACCAAAGCGTATTTGGCTTACATATTTTGGAAAGTTCGGCGAAATATGCCAAAAAAACGGGTTCTTTCAAAGTTTTGATGTCATTAGTTTCACACCCGGTTTTAAACAGAATATATTCTTTCTCATACCCATGACGGGATATTGATGGTAGCAAGTTGAAGTTTGCAACTCTAGCTGCTTCCAACACTGACTCTGACAAATCTTCGTCTGAAGAATCCATTAAAAACACTTTTACTCAGGTTTTACTACGGCAAAAATCAGCGACAGCAAAATTGGTTTTGATTCACAATGACGTATTTTTACTTTGTGTCTATGGTGATTCAAACTGCCAAATAAAAAAGCAGGTGTTTATTATTGCTTAACATTGATTTTATAAGGCATAATATAGTCAAAAGCAGTGTTATCGTGCGGGTCATACGATTTATCAACGTCAAACTTTTCTTTTATTACGTGTAATCATATCCTCCGCATAAAATTCAGAAGATGAATTAGATAGACCTATGATATTTTCATACGAAAAAAGAGGATAAACATATAAATACCCAGCAGTTGCAAAAATCTTTGAGCGATGTCACTTCAAAGTCAAATTGACAAGTCAGTGACAAAATGAGTAATAGAAAACAATTTTCGGGTTTTTTGCATCTACAAACGAAAAAATGGTATTAAATCTAATAAAATATTACGAAAATGAAAATTCACCGGCAAATAACAAGAAGACAGTAGCAAAAGCTCTGGGAATCGGTTTAAGGACTGTGCAGAAAATTGTGCACGAAAAAAAGCATAATTTACTACCGAAGAAGATTAAGAAATGTACACAAAAAAAGCCAAAGACAGAAGACTTAAGTGACAATGTAAAAATGGATGTTCGTAATGCAATTTACGATTTATACACATCAAAAACTAATATAACCCTTCAAGTTTTAAAAAAAGCTTTAAAAAATCGAGGCATATTGGAAATTGGACTAAAATCGTTGTCAAAATTAATAAAAATGTTGGGTTTTCGATATAAAAAGGACTGTAATCGAAGATTTTTATGTGAGTTGCCGCATATAGCAAGTCATCGTATCCAGTTTTTAAAGAAATACACGGAAAATGTTAATTCAAAATTTAGAAAAGTGGTATTTTTACGAGACTTGATATTTTCTAATGGACTTTGGAAGACGAGTATTGTCAAGAGAAAAAAGGATTCTCATTTTGCATGCATGTTCTTCAACAAGATTTCTCCCAGGTGCAAGTTTACTGTTTTCTTCAACATTCAAAAGTATGGACTACCATGCTAATATGAACTGTGAACTGTTTGAAAAGTGGTTAAAAGAACAACTGATTCCAAATTTAGATGCTCCATCTTTAAACATTCTGGACAATGCATCTTATCATTCAAGAATCTTAAATAAACAACCTACTTTATCCAATATGCTGAAACTAGAACTTCTTTTAATGGCAAAATCTATTAAAAAACCAACAATATATACCGTAGATGAAATATTACGAGAAAATGCACATGAGGTTGTACGACTGCTGCCATACCATTGCCAGTTTAACGCAATGGAAACACGTGAACGATGGTCTTACATGATGAAGTGCAAATTGTTTGGCAAGATTCATTAAATTATATTACGCCGGAGTACTGGAAGAAATCTGTGGAACATACGGAGAAATTAATATGGGATTGGTGGAATCGAGAACTAGTTCTAGATGTCGAAATAGCACCAATGATCATTGCACCATTTGAGGACGACTCAGAAGATGAGGACTTTTTAAGTGATGATGATATTTTTTAGTCTATAATATTAAAAAGTTAAGTAAAGTAAGTAAAGTAACTTAAGTCTTTTGCCTTTGGATTTTTTCGTGTACATTTCTTAATCTTCTTCGGAAGTAAATTATGTTTTTTTCTATGCACAAGCTTATGTACATTCCTTATGCCGATTCTCAGAGCTTTTGCCACTGGCTCCTGGATATTAGCCAGTGAATTTTAATTTAAAAATGTTTTTATTAGATTTGACACCATTTTTTTACTTACTTTTTTAGTAGATTTGTAATTTTGTAGGCAATAAATAAATAATTATAGAATACTTGTTCCAATTTTAAAGCATGTTTAAAATATGTAAATTTTTTTATTAATTATAAGACAAAATTTGATATATAACAATCGGTAAAATCGCTTTACTAGAAACTCGGAGCTAACGAAAAAAACAGGCTATATATATATATATATATATATATATATATATATACAGGGTGAGTCGGGAGGATCGCCCCAAACTCCAGGAGTGTGTTCTATGAAAGATACTGATTTAAAAAAACTCATATGTTCTATTCGATTCTCATTTGTTTTCAACTTACAGCATAAATTAGAATATAAACAAGATCTAACAAATTAACGTTTCAATCATTAGATTTCATCATATTAAATGTTCAAAAATGCCCCCATTGAGCTCTAAACATTTTCGGCTTCGTCTACGTAGGGCACCTGTTGCTCTTCTAATTGCCTCATGCCTTTCTTTAATTTCATCTGCAATATTTCTGATACGCTGAATAAGTGCTTCTGAGTGTCCACTCTCACTTTGTACACTTCATTTTTTAACCAGCCCCATAAACAGAAATCGAGTGGAGTGAGGTCAGGAGATCTTGGAGGCCAAATAATAGGACCACCGCGACCAATCCAACGCCCTGGAAACCTCCCGTCTAAGTGTTGCCTGACTTGATGTGCGAAATGTGCTGGAGCTCCATCATGCTGGAAGTACATTTGCCTTCTGATGTTTAGGGGAACATCCTCCAGTAGGCCTTGTAATTCATTTTCGAGAAATTCACAATAGTAGTTCCCTGTGAGGCGATTTTCCAAAATAAAAGGGCCAATGACATAACTATCTATCATACCACACCATACGTTTACCGAGAACCTATGTTGAAAGTTGCTCTCGACTGTTGCATGCGGATTTTCCTCTGACCAGACATGGCAATTGCGACTATTACTAATACCGTCACGAGTAAATGTTGCTTCGTCCGTGAAAAGTATGCGCGATATAAGATGACGATTATTGTCTATCCACCGACAAAACTCCATACGTTTGGCAAAATCTTCTGGCTGTAGGTGTTGGATTTTTTGTAAGTGGTAAGGATACAAACCTTGCTCGTGGAGCGTATTTATCACTCTTTTTTGTGGAATGTCCAACTGAGCAGCCATTCTGCGTGAACTGATGGTTGCATCTTCTTCTACTAGGTCCAGAATATTTTCTACTTCTTCTAAAGTTTGTTGAGTAGCTCTTTCAGAAGTTGTGTTGGCACTGGGAAGTGTTCCGCTTTCGCATAGTTTGATTAAAACTCTCATAAATACTTTCTTATCAGGATGACGTTGAAATGGGAATCGTTGACGGTATTCTTCAGCAGCAGCTGTAGCATTCCCATTGCAAAAACCATAAACAAATATCATATTCGCATACTCTAAGTGTGAGTATAAATTCGGCATTTTGGAATATGTTCAACAGCTCGAATTCTAAAATGACACTGACAGGTACGAATTCAAAAATGACACTGACAGGTATAGTACCAGTAAATGGAACATTAACTTATTTTGATTTCTAAGCACCCTATAATTATTATGTTGTATGTATGGAATTATGCTTGAAATCTTATTTTTGTTGTAAGTTGAAAACAAATGAAAATCGAATAAGAACATATGAGTTTTTAAATCAGTATCTTTCATAGAACACACTCCTGGAGTTTGGGGCGATCCTCCCGACTCATAGATATATATATATATATATATATATATATATATATATATATATATATATATATATATATATATATATATATATATATGTATATATATATATATATATATATATACGGCCCTTAATTTTAGACTGAAATTTGAAGAAATCGGATAAGTAGTTTTTAGCCATGCCGCGAGAGACTGACGGACAGACATACCTACAGACAGACGGAATTGAGAAAACAGGTTTTCCGGCATCTATATAGGGACCATTAAACGTAAAGATCTGAAAAAATCTCACGAGGGAAGTAATAACTAATTATCTTGTGTTTTTAACAAAAGTGTATAATATTTTTGCAAAATAATTTGTTTTTGTTATCACAATACAAAAAAAAAACAAGTTTACTTTGCCCAGGGGTGGCCCGCATTTAAATAAATGATACTGTATAAGTGGTTGGATTTTTAGGTTCAAGCGGGGCTCATAATTTTTGGTGATTGATAAAAAAATCTCACTTTCATTAAGTGGCTGTATAAACAGAACATATCCTGATTGTTCCACTGATTCGAACCGCCGCGCCTTCCGACTTTATTAAGTTTAAGTGCCATTTTGTGTATTTTTGTTTTTGCCAACCAAAAAATTTTAACCAAATACATATTTAGCGAATTTTCTTATTTAGTCCCTGGGCATTTAATATATAAAATAATATTAATTGGCTATCTTAATAATATTCCGTAATATAATAAAAAAAACTATTTTCTTTCTCCCTGCATATTTGTAAACAGCCCATCGAGATTTAATAGCTCGATAAAAGAATCACACAACATTTTGGTATTCACTGTGTTTTTTGATTTGATTCATAATGTTGGTGACCTTTGGACCCGCACGATAAGACCGCATTCGACTATACAAGAACCAATACAATTTTTTAAAACACGTTTTACATATTTTATTACTTTGTTGAAAATTATAGCAGGATTTTAGTAAATTTATGTTCTTGAATCATTTTGCTATCAGCATATCAATATATTTTTTAAAATCAGTAAGTAAATTTAAAAAAAAAATGGGGTTATAGTAGCTCTTTCCAAACTAAAATGAGTGCGGAAAAGTGAAGTTTTCCGCACGCTTGTAGAAAAACATGTTTTCTCAATTCCGTCGGTCTATCTGTCTGTTTGCCGGCCTGGCTGTTCGCGGCATAGCTAAAAATCTACTTACCGATTGATTCCAAATATTGGTCAAAAATTAAGGGTCATATGGTCTGGTAACATTTTGGCAAAAATCCAATATGGCGAAGCAAAATGGGGTCGTAGTGAAATGTTAAAAAATTATTATTAAAAAACTATTTAAACAATTTATCTAAAATTTTTCACAAAAGCATGTATGTGGGAATGAACTGGTAAAATTTTGGTACGAATCCAAGATGGCGGAACGAAATGGCGCCTGAAAAAACTACTTATTAGACTAATTTCAAATTTTGTGCAAGCATTAAATGTGGTATAGAGATGAACTGGTAAAATGTGATACAAATTTAAGAACAAAATTACTGCCAAATGAAATATTTATAATCGTGAAAAAATTGACTTATCTTGCAGCAAAATTGAATGTGATACAGGGAATAACCAGTATGGCATAGAGAGAAACTGGTAAAATATTGGAATTTTTTGTGGTTATTTCGTATTTACATAAACATTCCGAATTTACCACCATCCCTCTCCCTGTTTCTCATTTCACTCCCAGATCTCTCGTAAGAAGGAAGTGTTGCAAAAGTGAATAAATCACTTTCCGTGATTTTTGCAGATTTTTGCGTTTTCGGATTGCAAAATTTCAAGCTAATTGAATAACATTTTTTTACGTTCATTTATAAAAAAATTATTTAGCCACCATTTTTTCCCGCCACCGTGAATTCGTAACACAAATTTACAGCAATA
>JAUTXW010001672.1:0-35803 GCA_030620095.1 Kuschelorhynchus macadamiae | reverse complement strand
AGTAAAACCGGGTGGAACTACTTGTACTTGATGAAAACTGGGTTTACTGGGTCACCCTGTAGTCCTTTTGCATACCTAGGGAGGTTTTGTTACTCTATACATTTCTGAAGCAGACTATAGGGGCCCTAAAATGACTGAAAAAGATCTGTAAAAACCTGAGAGGGTGATTTTTTCTCGTTTAGAATACTTTCTTTTTACGAGGGAAGCAAAAAGAAATTCCCTTCATCTTTTCTCGGTTTCTTATCAAACATTACAAATAGACGCCTGCCCAAACGCCACCCCAGGCTAAAGGAGTTTTGTCGGAGATGGTGAGGTTCATGTCAATGACAGGTTTCAGATGCTCTTGGACGTGATTGTGAGGGCGGCAGAGCAGTGTTTCCTACTTAAATCAAGGCTGGTCCATAGTGGCTCTAAGTGAATATAGAAAAAGGTATCGCTTAGCAATTACATCAGCCAAAAATGATTCATATATTAAAAATTCTCATAATCCCCAAGTTATGATGTGGAAGATAATCAAACAAAATTCAAGCAAAAGTCCCTCCGATCATAGTAACACTTTGACTGCTGAATCTTTTAACTCCTTCTTTACTAACATCGCTGAGGAAGTTATTGCAGCATTGCCAACAACCTCTGAAACTCTTGACTATTACCTGACAAATGGATTTGTAGGTGAAAGTTTCACTTTTAAACAAGTTTCCTTTATAGAAGTTAGAGACAAGATATCAAATTTAAAAAACAGTCAAAGTAGTGACTGCTTTAACATAAATACCAGGCTTATTAAAAATGTCAAAAATCTGATAACATATCCTTTAACCAAATTAATAAATCATTGTATAAATGACGGAGTGTTCCCAAATTCTCTCAAAAATGCCAAAGTTATACCAATTTTTAAAAACAAGGGTTCCCCTAACGATCATAACAACGATCGTCCCATTTCACTTCTACTAATAGTATCCAAAGTTTTTGAATCAATTTTAAAAGACTAAATATATAATTTCTTTGAGAGGCACAATCTGTTGTTACAGAGGCAGTACGGTTTTAGAAACAACGAGTCAAAAACTCTTGCTATAAATAATGTTATTGAACTAGTCACTAATGGCATGGAGGAGGGCTCTGACTCTTATGCTTCCTTCTATCACCTAACCGAAGCGTTTGATTGTGTCTCTCATGATATTCTTTTGCGCAAACTTATTATAACTTCAGTGTTGTGAGCATCTCTTTAATGAAATCATACCTCTCTGACAGAACACAATCTGTATCATACAATAAATGTACATCGTCAAATAAATTGATGCAGAATGGTGTGCCCCAGGGATCCGTTCTGGGGCCTTTCCTGTTCTTAATCTATGTTAACGATTTGGCCAATTTTAAACCCGCATCTAATCTAATTCTATTTGCGGATGATACCACAGACATTTTGATATACAAACCAACTGATCCAGTAGTAGATACCCATGAAGACAGTCAGGATAAGCTTTACAAATAGTTTCTAGTCAATAAGCTAAGCCTCAATCTTTCTAAAACCCTCCATTTGAATTTTAGTCTCAGAAATTCTGATACCATCTTACCTACAGACCCAAATGTGAAGTTTCTTGGTGTTATCCTGGACCCTAAACTTACTTGGGAAGATCATATACTATCATTATCAGGCAATCTCTCTAAAATAATCTATCTCATTAGGTCACTTACTCACTATGTCACTCAGTCCCCACTGCTAGCAACATATCATGGTTATTTCTCATCAAACATGTCCTATGCAGTCCTCAACTGGGGACACTCATCCCATGCAAATAAAATTTTTGGACTTCAACGTAGATGTGTCCGGGTGATGGCTGGATTGGGTTATCGTGATTGTTGCAGAGGCTCGTTCAGGGAGATGAACATTCTTACCTTTCCCTCCGTATACATACTACACTGCCTAATTTACATCAGAGCAAATATGTCAAACTTTAAATACCATGCTGATGTTCATGATGATCAAACAAGGGGCAGAGATAACATAATAACAGTCTTCCATAGAACTGTACGGACCAAAAGAGGTACAGATTACTTCTGCGCTAAATATTACAACGCACTTCCAGTTAATATCAGACAGTTCGAAGACAAAGTATTCTTTGCTAAGGTGAGGGCTTATCTGGTACAGAGGGTCTTCTATACAACTGAGGATTACCTCAAAAGCAATTTTAACAGGCTCTGTGACTAGTACTTTTGAATTCTTTTTAAATTGTAAATGAAAATTTAATTTTACCTTTTTATTATGTAAAATTTTTGTCCTTTAATGTGTATTTTATAACTTTTGTCTTTTGTTCTTTTAGTGTAACTTTTAATGTGTAATTTTAATTGATATTTTTTTTATAGCAGTGTATTTTTGTGTGACGTGTAAACATACTATAGTATAATTTACAAATAAATTTTTCATTTCAACAAATCAAATGTAAAATTTTATATATCGAAAACCCACACCAGTTAACATTTTCATCATAAGGCATAACCAATCACAAAATACCAACAGAGATGTTTTGTAGAACAACTTTTAAAAAACATAGGCTGAAAGACAGGCATTTAAAAAAAGATACAAACTTCTTATGCCTTTACCATGTGACGTCTGTAAATGGGGCGTCAGAACGAATTAGTACCATAATTGCTTAAAGATACAATACTCTTCTGGTCACGTTTGATAAAAAAGCATGTGTGTGGCTACAGTTTAGAACCACTAAATTTTTTTTGAAAACAGAAAACACTAGAAAAATTACAACATGCTATTTACGTCACTGCATGAAAAATTAAGCAAAATGGTTGCTGCCAAATATATGACAGTTTCTTAATTCTCTCCCGTTCCCCCAAGATCCCGACAAAAAATATTTAATCCCGTTTTTAATTTCTTCTGTAAGCCACTAAATAAAGAGTTCGGAAATTTTGTACACAAAGTTTAATTACCAGTAGGCGTGATGACACCCCCTATAAAAGCACCAATTTAAAAGATCAGTGGTGTTTTGAGTATTCTAATAAAAAATGGAACCCCAGGCGGGTTTTTTTAATCCTTCATTACCCGTTCATTCTTTATTTAATTTAGAATAACGTTCAAGTAAACATTTTCATTGTTATGTCGATTAGTTTTTCGGAGGAATATTTTCCTCCAAATGAACATTGTGCAATCTGGAGAAGAATTATGTCGAGGAGTGTTATGACTTCATACTAATCTCTCCCTCTTGCCTTGAGAAATTTTCATCTCGTTCCATTTAACACAAATGATATACCAATTTCACAAACAATGAAACCAGATTTTGGGAAAAAGATCCGATATATTCAAGTGCATGCAAAATATTGTTAAAATACCTTGAACCCGATTGTGCAAAACTTTTCGTCTCATTTCTCAGATTTTAACGTGAATTTTCCCCTGTTTTTACTTCCCTCGTAAAAACGAAGTATTTTAATCGTGAAAAAATCACCCTCCGAGATTTTTTCAGATTTTTACGTTTAGGGGTTTCTAGATGGCGAGAAACATATTTTCTCAATTCCGTCGGTCGGTCTGTCTGTTCGCGGCGTAGCTAAAAAACTACTTATCCGATTGACTTCATATTTTAGTCGAAAATTAAGGATCATTTGGGGATGATTTGGTAACATTTTGGTAGAAATCCAATATGCCGCAACAAGATGTCGGCCTAGTGAAACTTTAAAAAAATTGTTACTAAAAATCTAATTATCCAATGTACCTCAAATTTTGTTCAAAAATCAAATGTTACATAGGAATGAACAGGTAATATTTTGATAATTATCAAAGATAACAAAACAAAATGGCGGCCTTGTAAAGTATTTAAAATATCAACCTGAAAAAAACTATTTATTAGATTAATTTTAAATTTTTTGCAGGTATTAAGTGTGATATATATATAAACTGGTGAAGTTGTGGTACGAATTCAAGATGGAGAAACAAAATGGCGGCCAACTAAAATGTTAAAAAAAACAAGGAAAAAATCTAATTCATTTGATTTTTAAGTAGTACGCACAGAAGAAGAAAAAAGATTAATTTACCCAAAAAAATTCTTTATTATGTCAGCAACCGGTTTCGCGACTAAGTCGCATCATCAGGGTGCAAGAATTTTTAAGACAACGGGCAGGTCTCATAAGTTAAACGAACATAGGTACATTGACAATTTTCCGAACAAAAAAACCATATTTTATAACAAAATAGTTACATTTGAAACACTTACTAGACGACAATAACAGTTAATATCACATTCAAGAAATCAATTGATTTTAACTTTCGCGGGGAAATTAATTATGGTAAAGGGATAACTGGTAAAATATTGGTATGAATCCAATATGGTGTAACAAAATGGCGCCCAATGAAAATGTTAGAAAAGTCAGCGTGTGTATATATATATATATATATATATATATATATATATATATATATATATATATATATATATATACAGTGTGGAAAAAAAATATGGACTACCCCTAATAATTTGGTAGTCTGTAGATTTTATCGAAAATGGTCGAACACGTTAATTTAGTACTTTAGTTTGTCACATTCTGATCACATTTATTTGTTTTTTTAATGACATCTGTCAAAAATATGACGTAATCGACATTTTTTTTTAAATGGTAACATTTGGAATGTGAAATATCATTTGAAAGCTCTTGTTTCACTCAGTATGTTCTTAGATTTTAGTGTGACTTTTCCATAAACCTGAATTATTAGAGGTAGTCCATAAATTTTTTCCACGCACAATTGAACGGGCGTCATTTTGAAACGGCACAACAGAATCGCACTAAAATCTAGGAACATACTGCGCGAAATAGGAGCTTTTAAATTATGTATCACATGCCATATGTTGCCGTTTAAAAAAAATGTCGACTACGTCATATTTTTAACAGATGTCAATAAAAAAACCAATCAATTTTATCAAAATGTCGGAAACTAAAAAACTAAATTAACGTGTTTTTTTCCATAAAACCTACAGACTACCAAATTATTAGAGGTAGTCATAAATATATATTTATATATATATATATATATATATATATATATATATATATATATATATTCTTACTTCAAGCTAAATGGTAAGAATATTATCTAGTATATTCTGGAATACTTATCGCGTTCTGGTTGGTCAAGAGAAAGACGATTTCGGTGAAATTGGCTGAATTTTTTATATGTTGTAGTTCTTGATCCCACGAACAAATATATATATATATATATATATATATATATATACAGTGACCGTAAAAAAACCACTAATTTTTGAGCCGACATTTATCGCAGAAATTTGGAGGGCTTAAAAAGATGAAAAGCTATTTTTTTATGTGATAGCTAAAAGTTATAAAATGGCGGCTACGCGCATTTTCCATATTTTAAATACAACACTGATATTATTCCATTTTCAAAATCTGCTCATTATTCTTAAAAATTTTGCTCTAATACACTTTATTCCTAAATGTAATGGTTTTCGAAATAATGACGTTTGAAAATTGAAAATCCGGTTTAAAATGAAGTAATGGTTTTAGTCACTTTCGATAAAAAATTCTGCTAACTAAATTTTTTAATTAATTTGTTTAAATCTTTTAATGAATTCGACTAATAAGAGGCGTAAAGACAGTATTTTAAAAATAAACAGTACCACTTACCGGAAAATCTTGAAGGTTACAATTTGTTCTGTAAATTCACAAAAAACAAATTAAAAAAAATATTTTATTTATTTTTGAATAACACTTATTTAACCCCAACAAAATTATTTTATCAAGTGTTCGAGCATTTTCTTGACATAAAACCCTATTAGACTACCAAATTCATTTGATGAAAGTCTGTTCATCTATTTCTTCACATGCTTCTCTTATTCTGCTATATATATATTTATATATATATATATATATATATATATATATATATATATATATATATATATATATATATATATATATATATATATATATATATATATATATATATATATATATATATATATATATATATATATATATATATATATATATTTCTGTAAAGATCTCCTGTAACATTGCCTCTGATGAAAATCGGTCCAACAACGTGGTTGCCCAAAATCCCCGCCCAAACATTAACTTTTTCAAATGCTGTTTTCTCTAAAAATATGTTAGTATTGTTCCAGTATCGTACGTTCTGTTTGTTGACTTTTCCATTACCCGTGCATTCATCTGAGAAACATACACGTTTTAGAAGGATCGTTCTCCTTCAATTTTTCTTGTTAACCATACTCACAAAATATTGATCATCCTCCATGAAATTTTACATTTTATAGAACATTTTAGTTTTTAACTCTTTGGACACTTTTCTTTACTTCAAGCTAAATGCAGACGTCGAGAATATTATCATTTCAGTATAATTTCAATTTTTTTTTCTTCTGAAAGAGGTGGTCTTCCGCTTCTCTTTCATCGGTTGGTCAAGAGAAAAGTTCGCGAAATATGATCGCGAAATTGGCTTTTCGAATTTTTTATACATGTTGTAAAATTTCTTCCATTTCTCCAAAAATCAAATATATATATATATATATATATATATATATATATATATATATATATATATATATATATATATATCAAGATGTTACCGCGACAACGATTTTGTTTAAAAACTTGATCGTATTTTTTATTTTTGAATGACCGGATTTTCAATTTTCAAACGTCATTATTTCGAAAAGAATTACATTTAGGAATAAAGTGTATTAGAGAAAAATGTTAAGAATAATGAGCAGATTTTGAAAATGGAATAATATGCGGGGTGTTGTATTTAACATATTAATTCAAGATGGCGCGTAGCCGCCATTTTATAACTTTTAGCTATCATTTTTGCATAAAAAAATAGCTTTTCATCTCCCATTTAAGCCCTCCAAATTTCGTTGTGATATACAAGTTGGCTCAAAAATTAGTAGGGGGGGAACGGACTTTAGACGGTCACTGTATATATATATATATATATATATATATATATATATATATATATATATATATATATATATGTTCTATATTTTTCTGTTTTTAGTGGTTGTTACTTTCAAACTGAAATCATTTAAATTTAAAATAATTAGACTTTAAAAACGTTTTTTTGAATCGGTGTTTAGATGTTCTATTTTCAAAAATGGCTCAATATTCAAGTCAATGGCGATTAAATTTGTATAACTGTTACATTGAAAATAATAAAAGTTCAGCACTTGCATTAAGAGAGTAGAGCCGAATATTTCCCATGGTAAGGATACCAAACAAGAAAATGTTTGACAAAATTTGCAGTCATTTATCAACTCATGGAGTTTTGAAATATAGAAAAAGGGAAAAAGCCCTTTTAGTCGCCTCTGAAGATTTTCAAATGGAAGTTTTTATTATATTTTATTGAATATCCTACCTACTCTTTAAGAGATGGATGCCCAATGCACATGCATTTTTCCATGACCAGCATACATCGAGTATTAAAATATCCCCATATAAGTTTCTTCCAGTTCAATTTTTAAGTGAACCTGTTTGTCAGACCAGATTGGATTTTTCTATGCAAATGATGGACCTGCATTTTGAGAAAAGGATTTTAAATAAAACCTTTGGACAGATAAGGCGATATTCTGAGACAAATAAAAATTTGGTAAAGCAAATTAAAAGGCAAGGACATCAAAGTGTTAAAGTGTGATGTGGTATTATAAACGACCGCATAATAGGACCTGTGCTTTTTGACCACTATTTGAATAGACATTTTTAAACCTTTTAAGAAATCAGAATTTCAAAAATTCAAATTCAAAATATATTACAGTTCGAGAACTACAATATGTAGATAGGAACAAGTCATAGATCAAATTATCTATCAAACTCAATGATCTTCCGGAACATATTCGTGTTGACATAGTATATCAACAAGATAATGCTTCATACCACTATGGAGAAGATATAAGAGCGTTTTTAAACGAGCAATTTAATTTAGGTATATATAGTAACGGTGAGATTCCATGACCGCCGCGAAGTCCTGATTTGACACCCTCAGATTATTTTTTATTCGGCACATTTAAATAAGAAATTATTAGTCTTAATAATAATGACGTCGTCCGAAACGCTGTGGCAAACATTCAAGTGCGATATACACTGTGTATAGCAGAAAACAGACAGTATGTGGAAAATTAATTCTATAGTCATTTGTTTTAAAGTTTTCCTGTTTTTCTATTTCCATGTAATCTGTTGTTATATGTTGTTTATGTTGATAGGTAGGTTACTCAAGACGTTTGTTTCTATAATAATTTTAAACTTAAAATTTAGCAATAAATAAATATAGAATAAAATTGGGACTATAGTTACGCTAATAGAAATATTATCCATGGCCTCCTGTAGTTTTTTTTTTGAGTATGCAGCATCACAATATTCAAGAAATAATTGAAATTTTTTGTTAAATTGCAATTTTCTCTGTTACCATTAAATTTAGATATAGAACATATATATACGAAAAAGTAGGTAGGTATTTTATGATCATTTGCATAAACAAAAACATAGTGGGTATTCTATTTAAAACAAATCGATTTTTTTCACATTAAAAGGGTGCAAGATTGATTTCATAGCAGTGGCGTGCGGTCCATGGAAGCGATGGAAGCACCGCTTCCCTTACTCTTATAAGATCTAAAATAGAAGACCATACATTGATGATAAGATATTTTATTTTTCAAATTAGCTTCATAAATCGCCTCCCATTTCCAAACGCAAAACCTGTATCCTTGTTTATAGATATAATTGTGTTTACATTTGACTTCATGACTCTCCATCTGAACGAGTTTAATCATCCGCGGCGGCATCAGATCTGGAGATAATCGGAGACCGTCGCGTCGGGCCAATAGAATTTTCGCCTGTCCATATGCGAAGGATATCGGCGCTTTTTCTTGGCTAAGGTGGCAATTTTATTTTTAGATAGGTTGCGTCACGGAGAAATTCCTCTTGCGAATTTTGGCGATCGAAAAGCGCTAAGTTCGGTCGCTTTTTCCATATTCAGTTGTGTGTTATTGGTATAGATGAATGAAATAGATAAGCCATCAACCTCCGGAGTTCCAGAGAGCAGACAATCTCATTATGTGAAGCGTGTAAAATACTGGAAAATGGATTTTATGATAAGTATGATTGGCTAACTAGTTGCAAAACATTAGTTAAATTATTTTGTTGACCTTGTTTTTTTATATTTTGTCGACTACCTTAACTTTCTTATAGTTTAAACTAGAATGATTATTTTTTTATCAATTTGTATAATTTTCCTTTTCTACAGTTAGGGCAATCATTTTTTTGCCAGCATGTAATAAAGAAACTTACTTAAAACCCTACAAATTAGCACAACAAAATATTATAAAAAATTTAGCGGTTGTCAAAACATATTCTTAATTTAAAATGTATTTTTTGAAGTTAAATAGTTAAATCTGTAAAGTAAATGTAGTAATATATACTTATAGTATTTTTGAAAAGGTCTTCCAATACTTTTGCAACCAGGGTGAAAATATATAAAGGATTTTATTAAAAATATATATAACGTTAGTAATGCATGCTTTTTTGGAACACTCTGTAGAGAAAAAATAATAATCTTAATTTTGAAAGTAAAAAAGGGTAAGGGGGTAAAGAAAATGTAATCAGTAACACCTTGCATTTGTTTTTCATGTAGGTATGTATTCTACTATTTATTTAGCCACTATCCGAATCGCTTCCCTTACTAGATAATTCACCGCACGCCACTGTTTCATAGTATGTCCACCCAGTATAGGTGTGGAGAAAAATTTATATATATTGAATATGTATATGCATTAATGCTTTATAAACCCAAAATTACCACCCAAATGCCCAGGTTTAGACTTTTGCTATTTTTTATAGTGATTTAAAAGTAGCTCCGGTTTTCAAAAAATCTCACATAACCTTAATTATCTCGGAAACTACGCAGAAATCGACTATAGTTTATATTGGTAACTTATTTTTGACAAGGATTCAAATAATAGACAAAAATACAGGGTGTCCCATTTAAAATTTTATAGTTGATGTCCTCCCAGCAAAATTGGGACACCCTGTATACATGGAAACATTATATTTCAAAAGAACTTCAAATTTTAAAAAAAATAGGGTACTTTTATGTGGAACACGGTATACGCTATGTGTCTAATAAGTCCTACAGGTTTTATGAGAAACTACTGTTAAAATAGCAGAACGTCACAGTTAATTAAATGGTAACTGAATTACTCCGTTTGGAGGGTTAAGTAATAAATGCCAAGGTATCGATGTAGAACGCAAGAGGGTCGCAGTCTCTAAAATAAACAGACCCTTATGCGTATGATGGATCAATTAATTTGATAAGCTTGCGGGAGAAGATAAATTCTTTTCGGGCTCTACATGATGTTTCTAAGGGGTTTCCGATAAGCTTTATTGGCTTAGCTTAATGTTATTAAAAAAAAACTGTTTTGAATGAAGAACATCTTGATAGCATTTGTAAGTTATACTGCGATTTATGTTAGAGATCCACTGTCATGTTTTTTTTTTCAAGAAAGATAACCTTTAAATACGTTTCGTAACTTAAATGTTATATCTTTAGATAGAATAATGATAATAATAACAGCGCTTGATTTTTGGGCATAATTCAAAAGTACTTTTTACATTGACACACACGATTTTGTTACGTCATGATGACTACGTACCAGTTTATTCATATATCACATTTAATTTTTCTACAAAATGTGTCAGTCAATTACTGATTAAGATTTTTTTACCTTGATTTTTAAAAAAAATTATTTGGCCGTTATTTTGTTCCTCCATCTTGAATTCTTAAGATAACTTTACCAGTTTATCTTATTTCTATATCGCAGTTAATGCTTGCACAATAAATTCGAAGTTTTATCAATAGAAGGCATTTGCCGCATTTCTATTGGTCACTTATAACACGTACGGGCCGAGAGAATTATAAAAAACGGTTTAAAAGTTTTTAACGTGTGATATCGTACTAAATACACTATACACACTGGGATGAGCAAGTTCTGCTATATTGGACTCGTTATAAAGATCGTCGTATCAAACAAAGATTTGGTGAAATATTTTCCACTGGTTGGGACAAGGCAGTTACACCACAAAACATAATTTATGGCTTTTCAGCTACAGGCATATACCCGTTCAACCCGGAAGCTTTGCTCCCAGCGTCTTAACTGAAAAAGAACTCCCCAACTCAGAAGAGAACATACATTTGGAACAGACACGAAGAGAACTTACTCCAGTGCCTGGATGTTCAGGTATAAACTCCGAAGACCGTCGTAAATCCCCACCTAAATTTGGGCGAAAACGCCATTGTAAGGATACCTGGTCATCGACAAGTCACTCTTCAGACGATGATATGTCCTTGTATAGTGAAACAGAAAAAAAATAATAATACAGGGAACTAACTAACTAAACAGGAGAATTCCAAAAAAGGTGTAGATGAAGAAGTATCGGTAAGTTTCACTGAAATGTTAGATACGCCGTACAAAGAAAATGTGGGGAGAGCCAAAAGAAGAAAAGCTATAAACAGCAAGGCTTTGGTTGTCAAGAAAGCTGTTTTTGAGGAAAAAGAAAAGAACGTTCCTGTTGTCAAAAAAATGGCAATAAAGAATATGAAAGTTAACCCAACAAAAACAAAAAATTCTTGGTATTGTAAGATCTGTAGAGAAGATGCGGTAAAAGATATGAGATTATGTTCAGTGTGTTGTGTTTATGTGCACGAGGAATGTGTTGGACTTACCAAACAAGATAAAACAATTTTTATTTGTCCACTCGTAAATATTTTATTTAGAATTAGTTATTTAATTATTTAGTTTTACTCGTTACATAATGGTCAACAAAAATGTGTTTTCGCTATCTTATTATACTTAGTTTGCAATTCATATTACTTAACCGATTAAAACTGTTATCAAGATTTTTTTGTTTCAATTTACGAATGAATTTGGTTAAATTTAATAAAATAAAAATTGTACTATAAAATTTGTCATTTTTATGGTTAATATGCCTAGCTGGGCATATTAACATACATCCATGGACATATTGCCAACATAGGATGTCAATATGCCCAGTTAATTTTTTTTTAAATAGTAATAAACCATAAACAAATAACTATTTTGGAGATGGTTTATTATAGAACTGAAGAGCAATTATAAGCCAATAATTTGTGGTAAAGCTGAAAAAGATAACGTTATTTTTAATTCTTTTATAGTGGTTTGTTCTTAAGGTGGGCATACTCCCTATACCTATCTTAGTTGTACTAGCCCTGTGTCCAAAGTATAAAAAGAAAATACGAATACAGACGGACGATAGTTGCGAATGCGGGGAATTTGAAGATTTAGAACATAGCATATTGGGATGTCCAATGCAAGGAACACATGTTAATATATTGTTCAGTACTCTAAGAAATATTGTAAAGTTTTTGTTATACTAGACAGAAATATAAAATTGTAGATAAGTACGTAGTTAAAAAGAGTGAAAAAAAACTGAAAAAAGAAAAATAAAAAACAAACAAAAGAAAATCTTGCTATAAAAGAGAAAATAATATAAACAACAGAAAAAATTAATAAAAGCCAACTATAAAAAAAATTAAAAGAAAAAAGCAAAGTTAAAAACAGTGCCAAAAAATATATATAAATCTGACTAAAATCTGATGAGTAATTTCTGACAGACAGACAGACAAACCGACAGACTGAGATAATGAAACATATTTTTTGGCTTCTCGGGACGCTAAAACGTGAAGATATGTAAAACCTTAGAGGGATATTTTTTTCAGATTCATTATTTTGAATTAATACCACAATTTTACTAGTTCATCTCTATACCACAAGTTATGGCACACAATTTGAAATCAGTTCATTAAGTACTTTTTCAGGCTGAATTTTTTAATATTTTATTAAGCCGCCATTTTGTTCCGCCATCTTGGATTCGTAGTAAAATTTCTCCAGTTGATTCTTACATAATACTTGATATTTGTGCAAAATTTAAAATCAATCCATTAGGAATTTTTTTCAGGCTGAATTTTTAAATATTTTATTAAAACGCCATTTTGTTCCGCCATCTTGAATTCGTACCAAAATTGCGCCACTTGAATTTTACATAATACTTGATTTTTATACAAAATTTGAGTTAAATTGTTTAAGTGGTTTTTAAGGATAATTTTTTAACATTTCACGCCATTTTGTTTTGCCATATTCGATTTTTACCAAAATATTACCAGATTATTACCATAAGACTCTTAATTTTTGACTAAAATTTCAAATCATTCTGATGAGAAGTTTTTGACCTATGCCGCGAACTGACAGGCACACAGACAAATTGACAGACGAGCCGACAGATTTTAAAATTTTATTAAGCCGCCATTGTGTTCCGCCATCTTGGATCCACACCAACATTTTACTAGTTGATTTCTATATAATACTTGATTTTTTAAACAATTCACTAGTCTGCCATTTTGATTTGTCATATTGAATTTTTACCAAAATGTTACCAGGTCATCCCCATATGACCCTTAATTTATGAGCAAAATTTGAAGTCAATCGTGTAAGTAGTTTTTTATCTATGCCGCGAAAAAGAGAAAATAATATAAACAGACAGACTGACAGACAAAATTTGATAAAGTCAATCGTGTAAGTAGTTTTCATATATGCCGTGAACAGACAGACTGACAGACAGACAGAATGGAAATTGAGAAAACTGGAAAAAATAAATAAACAACAGAAAAAAAAATACAAAATTTTTAAATTTAGCGTTTTTTCTTAAATGATGGATTTTACTAGACTCTGAACACAATTTGATAACTAGTGACAATATTACCAGGTCATAAATTAAATATCTTGAACCAAATTTTTACGATTTTTATACAAAATTTGAAATAAATTGCTTAAGTGTTTTTTAAGGATTGAGAAAACACGTTTTTCTGGATCTAGAGACTCTGAAATGTAAATATCTGAAAAATCTCGTAGGGTGATTTTTTTTCATGATTACAATACTTCTCTTTTACCAGGGAAGTAAAAAAAAATTATTACTAACAGAATAGTCATAAGTTTTTCATTATTAAATCAAAATAAAGCTAATTAATTTATCAAACTTCCATGTACCGTGACTCACAGCTTAAATGATGCAGTCGATATTAAAAAAAACTAATTTCTCTCAGTGGCTCAATATTTATTTTTTAAAAACGACATACTGACATTTAGTTAATATGAGTCTTTTAAAATTGCATACATTAATTTCTTGCATTAATTATACTATGTTTAGATAACAATAGATATTTAATAAAATTATATGAGATTTTAATGTCACAACTTAAATGATGCAAATAAAAATAACACAATCAACAAGGAAAAAAATTTAATTTAAACTAATTAAAACATTTAATTTAAACTAATTAAAAAAACCGACTTGCTAACACTTTATTGGTCCTCCTTGATTATCAATTACAGCCTGCAGACGTCTAGGCATTGATTCCACTAATTTTTTGGTGTACTCAGGTAAAATTGTGTTCCAAGCTTCGGTAATTTTTACTTTTAATTAATTTTTGTTTGATATTGGTGCACTATTAACTTTATTTTTTAATGTCAACCACAAATTTTCGATTACATTTAAATCTGGTGACTGGGTTGGTGTTTTGATGATATTTGGGCAATGATGAAGCAACCAACTTCGAACCCGATATGACGTGTGCTTTGGATCGTTGTCGTGATAAAACTAATAATTGTTAACAATGTCCAATTTTTGGGCACTCGCAACAAGATGCTGTCTTAATATATTCAGATACATGTACTGGTTATGAACCATATTTGTCAGTTTTGCTATATCCCTTTGGCTGTATCCGTTTCTGTTGTGACTTAAAATTAAATTTCTTTCATCAATTGTAGTTCGACGACCCATTTTTAAATACTTTCGTTTCACTGGACGAAAAACTGTTTCTAAACGTCAAACTAAAGAAAAAACAATTGCAATGCAATGTTAAAGCAACGCCTACTTAGTAACTCTCAAAATGATAAATTTTGACCTGTTTTGTTCACTATGCATCGTTTAAGCTGTGACATTAAAATCGCATATGATTTAATTAAATATTTATTGTTATCTAAGTATAATATAATTAATGCAAGAAATTAATTTATATGATTTTAAAAAACTGCTATTAACTTAATTTCAATATGTCGTTTTTAAAAAATAAATGTTGAGCCACTGAGAGAAATTAGTTTTTTTAATAACTGCTAAAAGCGTCAGTGAGTCACTCTAGGTACCTAATATTTCCTGACGGTCTAGAGAACGTTAGATTTTATCACCTACTTTTTTGTTACTTGCTTTCCAAATAAATATGAACTATGAACAAACAAACCAGTCTAATTATTATTATAACGATGTCAATGACTTTGTACCTTGTGCATCACCTTTTAATGACCAAACCATCTCTACATAACATTAGAGCAAATTTGTCAATTCATGCCTAAATTTTGAATAAATAAACCCGCCAGCGTTACTCATACAAGACCGGCCAGAAAAGCCGCGGTGGCGCTTTATATAGAATATAAACAAGAGATAGATCCATTTTACTAATATGGTGCACTAGGCTGCTTTGGTCTAATGTTTACTTTGTTAGAGTTAGTTGACACAAAATACATGGGCTCGCAAAATTTCCACTCGGAATAAATAAAAATATTCCTTGTTGAGTAGAGCATCAAAGCTGTATATCCAGAGACGCACTTAACTAATTACCTGCTGCCGCATTAAATGATGGAAGAGCAAACGATGATAAACAGACATAAGGCTGGGCTGAGAGAGAATTAAATACGTAGGACCGGATAAAACAAACTTATTTCATGAGGAGCTATGAAAGCCTATTCAAGCTTTAACTAATAAGGAAGCGGAAAATGCATTTTCTTAACAGGATCTTATTAGATGATTATAGTACACTTTTATGACTAAGAAAAATCGGTAAATTTCCCTCGTTATGGATTTTTCCTTTGATTAGGAATAGTGAAGTGTGAGCTAATTTAGTTTAGTACAGGGTGTCCAAATTTCGATGTTTTTACGGGATATCTCGGCTATTTGAAAAGATAGAGACTTGCGGTTTTCGCAACACTGTGCTCGATTTTTGTGAAATTAAAGATGCCGTAAACAAAAATTGCCCAACCCGCTTCGTTTATGAGATTCAAGGTAATTTTGAAAATACTGCATTTTGTGACCCCCTCGTAGCTCGCTTACTGTTTGAGATATCAAAAAGGTAAAAACGTAGAATCCAGTGGCGTAGTGAGATTTTTTTTATCACATACCATTTTTGGGTTATTTACTAATATTATGTTTTTTAACCCTGTATATTGGTTGACATTGCGATAGGGTTTTTTTAGCTTTTCAAATATATTTAATTTTTGGTATTTATTTTAAAAAACAACCCCAATTTTTACATTTTAAGGAAATTTAAACAAAAATCAAAGTGGCCATGAATAAACAAATAAATAAACAATTGTATATGAATTGTTTATTACCCGTCAAGTTTTGATAAGTAATACCTAATTGTTGAGTTTTCGTTATCTTACATTTTTTAATATTTATTTACTCATTTATTTATTTCCCATTTATATTTTCTTTATTGTTAAAAATGGCTGAAAATTTTGAAAATTATGATATGTTAGTTTGTTACATACAGTCAAACGAAAATAATATTGAGGCTGCCGCCCTTTATTATAACAGGTATGTAGGTAGCTAGTTAACTAGTAGTTAGTAAAATTTATTATAAAGCGTGGTAGGTAAATTTATTCGAAGGGGTAGGTGTTTTACCTCTGAGTATTTAAATTAATTCTCCACAGATGCCATTCTCCTAGTAGTAGTAGTAGAAGTAGTAGTAGTAGTAATAGTAGTAGTTAGGGGGAGGTCTAGAGACCTGACTGGTAGGCCTATAAGGCCCTTTCAGTCTACCCCAGCTCCTCCCTCAACCACCACCCGCCACCAGGTGTACATCCTTGAATCTGCCTGTCCTTACTATGTAAGTCTGCATATCCTTCCATGCAAGATCCTTAACTTCGTCCCTACGCAAGACCGTAGTGCCGAAAATATCTCGTCGCAGTCTCGCTCGCGCTTCACATCTGCACAGGAAGTGAAGCGGAATTTCCTTCTCTTCCTGACACTCCGTGCAGATAAAATCTTTCTCAATGCCTAACATAAAGAGGTGTTTCCTCAATCGACAGTGCCCCGTTACTATTCCTACAATGGAATTTAGAGCTTTCCTGTCTCGGGCTAGTAACCACTCTGTTCGGCCCTTATCGGGCTTCACAATGAAGCCTTTAGCTTGCCTCCCGACCCCGGACTGGCCCCATTCACGTTGAACTTCATGTTGAGCCCATTCGTCGAGTGCTGTCATGATCTGCTGCCTAGTGATGCCTAAAGCTGGTCCTGGTCCTACATACGGGCTGGTGGCGCCGAGTCTAGCAAACTCATCTGCCCTCTCGTTGCCCTCAATCCCACAGTGTCCTGGCACCCAAACCAATTTCATTCTTTTACGTCGCTCCCGCTACTCTGGCCTGTCACCGCATTCCTGAACCAAAACTGATAACGCCATGGGTGAGTCGAGCGCCTTAAGTGCTGCTTGACTGTCTGAGCATATGACAATCTCTCCCTCTGCCCTCTCTATGACTTCCTTCATCGTTATTGCTATTAGAATGGCATATACCTCAGCCTGAAACACCGTTGAAAACTTCCCCAAAGGGAAGCTGGACCCGGTTTGTGTAGCCTCAATATAAACTCCAGCACCAGAGGATTGCAACTGTGTCATACGTGAACCATCCGTATAGCAAACAATTGCCTCTCTCGAGAACTGCAGCCTGTTTCTCTCCCAGTCCTCTCTTTCGGAGATTGAGATACTATAACCCCTATGCCATCTTAGTCCGCCTAAGGGTCGTGCTACTCTGTAGGTAGATAAAGTGATCTCTCTTTCCACAATGTGGGAGATCCTTGCATGACCCACAACCTCACCTTTGGTATGCCAAGCTCCTGCGTCCCCCATTCGCAAGTGCGCTGCCATAGCCTCTTTCTAAATAAAGACTGGAACGAATGGTTTTCCTCTCCACCGAGGGCTACCATATTATTGAGCCGTATGATATCCTGGGTCTTATGACTGCTTGGTACAGCCAGTGCATGACCCTAGGGCTTAGCCCCCAGGTTGTGCCTACCGCCATTCTCCTAACTATCGTTTTTCTGATAATTATTAAGAGAACAATTAGGATCTAAAATGTGAAAATAATTTTATGTATCCTGAGCGGCGATAGCCTTTTGCCACAATATTTTCAAGACTAAAAAAAGATTTGAATGATTATGGAGCGTTTATTCAGCCACGACCAAAATCATATAATAAAGAAAATCGCGAAAATGATGAAATCAACGTCGTGGCCTATGTCGAGGCAAACCCTTCAGTTTCATGTAGAGCTATTGAAGATGAAGTCGGTGTTATTAAGTCTAGAGCACAGACAATATTAAAGAAATACAATTTTTTTCCGTACAAAGTAAACATAGTGCGGTACTTGCACCCTGGCGATGCCGAAAGTCGATTAAATTTTTGCAATTGGTTCCAACTAAAATTTAGAGAAAATGTAATTTTTGTAGGGATGGTTATATGGTCTGATGAAGCACACTTTTCAAATGCTGGTATTTTTAATGGACAAAATACCAGATACTGGCATCAGGAAAATAAACATTTAGTATTTGAGCGGGCAGCAACAAGGTCGATTTGGCTTTAGTGTTGCATGCTACATTTTGGGCACACAACTCGTTTATCGAATATGTGAAGGAGGTCTCTCAAGGGTTTGTTACCTGGAAATACTGTATACTAATATCTTCTTTCAGCAAGATGGCGCACCTGCACATAATTCTAATTTAGTACGCCCGTTTTTGGAAAATCAATTTCCTCAAAAGTGGATAGCCACTAATGGACCAATAAGGTGGCTAGCGCAGTCTCCCGATTTTTCGGTGCTGGTTTTTTCGTATGGGGCTATATACAAGATAAGGTCTATAAAACCCGCCTCCGAACAATGGAAGAACTGCGCCAAGCTACCGAAACGGCATTTCCACATTTACAAGGGCGATCAATCATATTATTGAATGCTCTTAATCGAGTTTCAAAACTGACTGAATTATTTGTTACAGGAAACGGAAATCATTTTTAGCAATTCTTCTAAATAATTAATAGGAAGTAAACTAAACCATTAAGTATTTGTTTTGCTAAAGCTATTAAAGTTATAATTTAAAAAGTTTATATTGAAATGTTAAATGTTGAGTTGTTATGTTAAAATTGTCCAAATGTTGTTTGTTTAAATTGTTAAATTGTTGAAATGTTATGACGAAATTGTTAAATATAAACGGTTGAAATGTTGAATTGAATTATTATATACTTGTTACTTGTTTTTGAGGTTTTCTTAAAATTGTTATTGGTGTTTGGTAATATATTTATATTACTTAAAAATTTAGTATAAAATCTTAATTGAAACTCCAATTTAAGGTATCTATCTAAGTAGATCTAGGTAGTGGAACAGATACAGCAAATACTTTTCATGGCTATCTGGGATATTTTAGAAAAAAATATTTAAAAATATAAATTTTAGGCCAACGGATGTAGATAAATACCACAAATTATATATTTAAAAAGCTAAGGAAAACCCTATCGAACTGTCAACCAATATACAGGGTATCCCATTTAAAAAAACGTAATATTGGTAAATAACTCAAAAATGGTAGGTGATAAAAAAATTGACTACGCCACTGGATTCTACGTAAAAAACTGCATAATAAGCAGTTCTTACCTCATCTTTACCTTATCTCTAACGGTAAGCGAGCTACGAGGGGGGTACCAAAATGCAGTATTTTCAAAATCACCCTGTATCTCAGAAACGAAGCGGTCTGGGAAATTTTTGTTTACGGCATCTTTAGTTTCTATCTTTTCAAATAGCCGAGAACTCCATAAAAGCATTGAAATTTGGTCACTCTGTACATTTAACAACACATATATACTATCTTTTCAAACATTTTTATCTGGTCAATATAGACAGACCAACGGACGAACCGATGGAATTGATAACACACCTTTGAGTTTTTCCATGGTTCTTTTGATTTTCACCATATTTATTTCTATTATGTGTAATAGCTATGCAATATGACACCATAGATATACATACCATTTTATATATGATATGGAGTTTCCTGCAGTCTACTGTAATTTCATTCCCTAGAATTCCCTTAAGGTTAGACTAAACTTTTAGGGCCTTATCGAGTACCCACTTAAATTGAAGCGATTATTGTATAAATGGAACAAATCCGTGATAACCACTTTTGAAAAAAACGAAAAAAACTAGGTAGTCTGGAAATTTGAAAAGCTATTAATTTATGTTTTACAGATGAAATGTAGAAATGGACAAGCCGAATGATATGTGATAAAGCAAATTGGATTTTGAAAAATAGTAAGACTAAAATGGTGTTTTTTAAGACCTGGACTTGTTTCTTTCACATACTAAATAAATAAAATGTAAATAATGATGCTGCTGCTATACTGTTAATTATTTATTCATTAGGTTTAATGATATAAAACAACCCAACCTACAAAAAATTCTTGATCTTCCTCAAGAATGTAGGTTAAAACTTTCATCAAATCCTCCAGTTTCTTGGCCTTATTTGGTACTCGTTCGTACAAGCTCTTTGACTCGGAAACGGAGGAACTACAACATTTTTTGATAAATGAAACTTGGATGAGATAATGCCATCTATGAACTCCCGAGCTACTATAAAACCGGAACTTTTACTTGCATAAAATAAATGTTTATACTTTGCTATGCTAAAACTTTCTTTTATCTTATCTTTACTGACGAGGACTTCGTCGCAGTTTTCTTAAAATAAGCTGGCCTCAATGCCTTAAAGTCTAACACTTCATGTGTCTCTACCACTTTTACAGTGCAATGTGGCATCGATGTTTTTGCATTAGCTATTATTGATACGTAATTACACTCACTCACTCACATGTAATGCCATTAACTGAAGTAATAATGTTAAACGTCAACAAAACCCTAGTAGCGCCGCACTGTGGGCCAGAGTCATCTCAAAATATTGAAAAAGTCGGCAATTCTTTTTTCCAAACTTAACATTTTTATTATTTGATTTTTATTAAATAGGCCCTAAAGTGTCTAAATTTATCAGCATTTGTTTTGTGAGTTTTCATGGTTACGCATTGACGCATAGTAGCAAACATCAAACACAAAAGTTTTTCTGTGCACCTATAAAAATTTATAGAACGTTTGTCAAAGTCTAACTACGAAAAATTAAGTTCAAGTTTTGTATTTAACATTAAGCATGGCTGAATTATTTGGAGGTAAGTTTAAACTTTCTAAACAGACGTATTTTATTTAGTTAGATTTAAATTTAAATATTATAATTCAATTTGAACTGATGGGATTCGAATTTTCTTTATGTAAAGCAATTCATCATCTTTTTGATAGCATTATCTTAAGAGGTTAGCAGAGCTCCAGTTTGGGGTACATACATTTAATTTCCCTGGATCTTTTACTTCATTTTGCAATAAAATATTTTTGCCGATACGCGCCGTGCAATGCCAAATTTTCATGTTTATGTTCAATAGCGCGTGAATAATTTTTTTTTCGAATTGGTATAAATAAAATTTTATTTCAATAAAAAATACATTTCTCAGGGTTTTTTGGATATTGAAATTATTTACGAAGCTTCTAGTATTATGTTTTTATTTGGGTAATTTTCAGTACCGGATTTATAGGGGGGGCGAAGGTTTCGAACCCGTCTGAAACATAGACATAATAGGGATATTTAGCGCATAATCTAAAATTATTTTTTTTCGCCCCCCCCCCCTAAAACAAATTCTGGATTCACCACTGGTAATTTTTACATCTTGATTTCGCTTCTTCAAAACTCTAATAATATAAAAACCTACCTGCCAATAAGCAAAACCACTTTTTTAGATACCAAAGTTCATCAGATCAAAGTCCAAGCAATTTTCGACGCTGGAATGGATCGAACAACAGTCAAAAACACTATTTTGTCGGCAATATGTCAAAATTGTATGACAGAAAACAAATCCAAAATAGAATATTTGTCAAAAAATTTTTCGACGCAGTTCCGAAAAAAGTGGTTAGCAGTGAAGCGAACTAAAAAAGCATTTATAGAAAAAAATAAAAATTTTGGACAATTTCGTGACTTTACCCTGCATTGAGCAAAAAAAAACAAAGTTGGGAGGCCTAAGAGTAATTTTACTATGTTAAGTTACACGGCTAAATACAAAAGAACTGCCACATTACGTGAATGTGATACCGACGAGTTACTTTTTGCGACACAAATGAATATGAGAGCAGAAGGCAAATCAGCTAAAGCAAAGCAATTATCACATTTATCTGATGTTTCCGTAAAACAAAAGAGTTGTAAAATTGTAAGTCAGTTGACTAACGAAAGAGCCTAGCTTTAATTGTAGATGCTAGACTTTCCAAAAATCAATATCAACAACTTCGAAACACCGCTAAAGAAAACAATGCAGATTTATGCCCCTCCTACAATAAAGTTCGAGAAGCAAAAAAATTGTGTTACCCAGAAAAGATAACTGCGACAGAAAATTCAGTATGTGTAGAATTGCAGTCGTTACTAGACCATACAACATATAGATTGCTGTCAACTTTAGAAATAGAAAATCTCAAAATTAATTCACAGGAACTGTTTTTAGTATGGAAATGGGGTATGGATGGTAGTTCGGGCCAAAAGGAATATAAACAAGCTTTTCATGGTAACTTTTCAGATTCAAATTTATTGTTAACCTGCTTGGTCTCTTTGGAATTATTCACTAAAAATATGGTAAATAATAGAGTTGTGATCTGGAGTAATCCAACACCGTCATCTACCCGATATTGCCGTTTTTGTAAAATGCAGTTTTTAAAAGAAAGTATAGAAGTTTCTAAAACAGAATATGCACAAATGGAAGCCGAAATTGCAGCTTTAACTCCAACGTATTTCACTAATCAACAGAAACCACTCGAGATAATTCATCAGCTTCATATGACCGTGATTGATAACAAAATGATTAATTCGATCACAGATTATTCTTCACAAAAATGTTAATTATGCGGAGCATCACCTGTTGAAATGAACAATATAGAACAATTGATACACAAGCCCATAAAAACCGAGAATCTCAAGTTTGGCATAACATCCCTACATATTTGGATAAGATCATTCGAATGTTTTTTAAAGATTAGTTACCGTTTACCTCTAGAAAAATGGCAGACAAGTGGTGAGGATAATATTAGAGTTAAAGGGTAAAAGAACAAAATTCAAGCGGAAAATTACAGGACTAAATGTCAGTTTAATTTATCGATTTTATATCATCCTTCAAGTAATTGTCAGCGGATTTTTAATCAAGAAAATTGAATTTAATACATACACATTAGAAATTGCACATCTTTTTGTATCTCTATATCCTTGGTACAGAAAGCCAGCTACAATTCATAAAGTTTTTCTTCATGGATCCGCCATCATCGAGTCGTCACCAGTACTAATGGGCAAATTGTCAGAAGAAGCCCAAGAGGCGAGGAATAAAGAGTATAGAAGGTTTAGGGAGCATAACTCACGAAAATGTAATAGAGTGCTTACGAATATAAATATTTTCAACAATTTACTTGTGTCTTCGGATCCAAAAATCACAAGTCTTAGAAATAAACCAATTTTGAAAAAGAAACAGTTTTGTCCAAAAGCTTTATTTATTCTTGCCGAATACAGTTAATGAATCCCTCGATAGTTATAGCAGCTCCTCCGAAAGTGAATCAGAATAGAATCTAGAATCCCATTTTTTAAAATTAAGTTTTATAGTTTTTAGTTAATTTGTATTATTATTTAGTTTCTTCATTAGCAAAAAACGTATGTTTTTGATAATTTTTTTACAGCTCAGGCTCTATTTGTCATACGTGACAAGATGCACATTTTTTTACATATTTAAATTCTGTTCGATATAACTTGTATATTCAGCTTCCAGCAGTATTTCATCTCAAATAAGCATTGTTACAAACCATTTAAGTTTTTTAAAAATTAAAACAAGTAGTTTGCAATTTCACTGTTGTTACTTATTTGTAAATCAAAATAGTCAGATTTTTCTTAGTTATTTTTTATTTAATTCTCTACCAAGTATAGTGAACTTGCATCAATTTTTATCTAATTGAATATTGACATTTTGACAGATTTGCTATTACATTAATCGAATAATTTAATTTTGTGTCAATTAAGGTTTTTGATATGTATAATATTTTAATTGAACAAGGCATTATATAATAAATAGCTAAATAAACTAAAACAAAAAAAAAGAGAAATTCATTTACAACAAAAAGAGCCCATATTTTTTACCTCACCCTATATAAATAAACACAAAAACAACGTTGTCAGATTGAGTTTTCTAAATAAACACCTTATTATTCTTTTTTCTCCTAAATAACTTCAATTAGTAATTTTTCAATATTTTAAGATGAATCTGGCCCACAGTGCGCATCTAGCTCCTTGAATATTATTGTATAAAGGTCACAAGTCCTCGACTAGTTTCCTTTATAAACTCAACAAAAATGTCATCGTATGATATTTTGCGTATGGTAAGCTGGATAATTTTTTATAGTCTCGTTGATCTATTACTTTAGATTTTACAGAATGTATAACTTAGTTTAATTTTGCACAAATGTGAACTTGTTCCCTTTATACGATAACCACTTCAATTGTGTTGTAAAACTTCTCTTTTCATCAAGCATCATACCCAAATACTTGATCTCTGTCGGTCTCCTATTGCTGTTGATTTGTTGTCTAGTGAGTGAGAATGTGAGTCCATTATCATTCACCCATGTCATTATTCCTGCCAAAGCATCTAGGGACACTAATGCGTGGAGATATGCAAAACCCGAGTTACCAGGTCATTCCCATATGGCCCTTAATTTTAGACCATTTGGAAGTCAATCAGGTATGTAGTTTTTTTAGCTATGCCGCCAACAGACAGACGGCAATTGAGAAAACATGTATTTCACCCTCTAGGGACGTAAAGATCCGAAAAAATCTAGAAGGGTGATTTTTTTACGATTACAATACTTCCCTTTCACTTGAGAAGTAAAAATCAATAAAAAAACAACTATTTATTACATATCTGATAAAAATATAAATGATTAAGTAACGCGCCAGCAGTTGACGCGTCTCACGTTGGAACCGATTCCATGGAAATTACATTATTAATAATATTCTTAATTTTTATTATTATTAATATTAATAATGTCTTTTTTTACAGAGTAACAGAATAAACTATTTTTAAAAGGTTGTTATTAACAAATAAAGCAAACTTTACGACATTATACAAGGTTATGCGTTATTTTCTTAACACACGCGCATGTTAGGAAAGCAACAAAGTGTATCCGGTTATTAAATGCGTTTTGTTAGGGAATTGTAGGAAAATATATTTATAGACAATTAACTGGACATTTTTTCTTTTGTCTACAAAAATCAGTGGCGTATTTAAGAAGGGGGGGGGGCAAAAGGGAAGTATTGTAATCGTGAAAAAAATCAGCCTCCGAGATTTTTTCAGATCTTCACGTTTCAGAGTCCCTAGATTCGGAAAAACATGTTTTCTTAATTCCATCGGTCTCTCTGCCTGTCTGTCTGTTTGTTTGTTCGCGGCGGTTCAAGGCAAACCTTCTTACCCGATTGACTTCAATCTTTGGTCAAGAATTAAAGGTCATATGGGGATCCAAAATGGCGAAACAAAATGCTGGCCTAGTGAAATGTTTAAAAATTATTATTAAAAAACTACTTATCCAATTTACCTGAAATTTTACAAAAACATCGTATATTATGTTAGCGTTCCAAGATACCAAAAAAGTATGTTTTATCAATTCCGTCGGTTCGTCTGTCGGACTGTCTGTCTGTCTGTCAGTCATAGCTTAAAGACTTGGACAATTAAGTTGCGTGGACCATTTAAAAAGGCTTTTTTTTACTGAATCCTAACCCCAAATAATGCACGAATCTAATATAATAACAAGAGGATCGTTAACAAAAACCATTTAGAAAGTTTAAAAATTACTAAAATTATTACTAAAAAAACTAAGCCACTTTACTTCAATTTTTGCCTAAAAGTCAAGTGTTACAGAGGAATGAACTGGTAACATTTTGATATGAATCCAAGATAGCAATACAAAACAGCGGCTTAATAAAATATATATAAAACCAACCTGAACATATTATTTATTAATTAATTCAATTTTTGTGCGAGATTAGAGATAAATTGGTATAGTTGTGGAACGAATTTAATATGGAGAATCAAAATAGCGGTCAAATGAAATTTTTAAAAAATCAAAGTAAAAAAATCTTGTTCAATTGACTTTAAAATTTGCAGAAATTTAAATGTGAAAATGGGACGAATTCAACAGGACGTAACAAAATGGCGGTATATGACAATGTAAATACTACTTATTGAATTTATTTTAAATTATGCTCAAAAGTCAAGTGTGGCATAGGTAGAAAAAAAACTGGTAAAATATCCAATATGATGGAACAAAATGGCGCCCAATAAAAATGTTTGAATAGACAGTAGATGTAACACATATATACTGTAACTATGTACTGAACTAAATTAGGTCAAACTTCATTCCTAACAAATGGAAAAAAATCCTAACCATGGAAGTTCCGTGAAAAGGAAATTTACCGTTTTTTTTTTGTAGCTAAAAGTAATCCTTTGCCACCTCCAAGAAGGCATTCTGTATAGAGTGCGGGACACGAAAGAAAACCGGGCGGAGTCAATCGGTTTAGGAAGGTCGTCCAAGAAATCTCTTTAAACCAGTGGTGTCCCGTCGTTCTTTAAATAATATGGCACTTCTTTTTGACTACACGCACTTCAGATAATTAAAAAATGTAACTATGCTTAATGAACCTCGATCTATATTTGACTGTTTTCTTTCGTGTACCGCACTTCTATATCTCTTTTGTGTTGCAAAAACGGCGAACTTTCGAATTTTAAAATGATTTAATTTTGATTTTTCTTGATCGATTTACCTATAAATATATTTTTTCTTGAGTTCTGTCATTAACGGTTCCTGGGCTACTGCCTACGTCCACTATTATTGGACCACCCAGTATAGTGATACACGATTTACAAGTCCAGATTTTACAAAGGCAGCCAGCATCAGATCCAGTGAACGGGATTTATCAAAATTTTAATTTATGTTCGACTTTTTGGCTACTCGGGTATGCCAAAAGTGGCCGTCTGTCTCTGTTTGTCATATTACTTTATACAGGGGCCGTCGTTGTGAAGTACTATACAGGACGTTTCCTAATTGCGTGCTGATGTTAAAGGTGGTGTTTTTATTTCCTAAAAGTCTTAACTTTTGAGATACAGGATAGTAAAGTTTAAAATGAAAACATTTTTTTCATCCCAATTGCTATTGTAGATAACTCCATGAAATTTGATACACGTCTTCTATGCATTAAGGATCATACGGATTTACCCAGGTTAATTACATATGCACGCCACTGGTAGAAATTTCAAAAATTGATTGTTAATAAAAAATGCCCTTTTATGCATAAAAGACGTGTATCAAATTTCACACAGTTATTTATCTATAATAGCATCAGAATTAGGATTTAAAAAAAATGTTTTTTTAAAACCTTGTATCTCCAAAGTTAAGACTTTTAGGTTCATATTAAACTTTTTTCTTAAAAAGGTCCAAGAATCACCTCCCTTTAACATTAGCACGTAATTAGGAAACGCCCTGTATAGTATTTCACAATGACGCCCCGTGTATAAAATAATATGACAGACGGAGACAAACGGTCACTTTTGGCATACCCGAATAGCCCAAAGTCGAACTGCATAAGTTAAAATTTTGATAAATCTTGTTCACTGGAATCAGTGCTGGCTCGCTTACTATAACTACATTGATGTGTTAATTTTGGAAAAATATGAGTTCTGTAGTTTTTCAAACATTAATTGCAATATTAGATATTTTTTGATACCCGGTATTGAACAGAAAATGAATTATTTTGAAGCAGTTTATTGAGAGCTACTTTATGAACAATTTTACAAATTTTATCAAAAAAAAACTAAGCCATTTTTGAGGTTGACGGCTGTGATTCTAGTAGTTCGATTCCTTCTAAATAGTTGTCTTCCTCTGGAAATGATGAGGTTTCGTCGTCACTACTTCCCAGTGTGATTACTAAATCATCAATAACCGTTTCAATTTTGCCATCTACTTCCCAGTATTTATCTTTAATATAACGAACATGTTTAACATACGATTTCCAATTTTCAGCCGATATTGAGTCAATCGCTGCTAATGTTATTTTATTTAAATCTTTAATTGAAAGGTCACCGGTGTTGCGCTCTCGAATATATTTTTTTACTCCTGCCCATGCAAGTTCAACAGGGTTGAGGTCGCATAAGTACGGAGGCAGCCTTAAAGGTGTATGACCGAGGTTACGTAAAAGACCATCAATTTTATACTTTTTTTTCTAGGCTTGTTGGCTGATATTACTTCATGTAATTGATATTTTCTCCATGTTGGATTACATACAAGATTGTTCGATTTAAGCCACGATATCATATGAGCTTTTATAGAGTATTTAGTTGGCACTTTATCTTCTACGTGAGAATAATAAGACGCATTATCCATTACCACGACTGATTTGGGAGGAATGTTAGGTTGAAGCTTCTCGAGCACCCACTTTTCAAAATTATCTCTATTCACCCGTCCATGATAGTCTCCAGTTGTTAGTCCCGAGCGAAAAACTAAATCAGCACCTGGATGAGCAATTTTCGTTTATTTTGGCACTTGCGCCAAACAAAACCATTTGATCGTAAAAGCCGATTTAAGGTTTTATACCCGTACGGAAAATGTATTTTGTTCTTTACAGTACGAAGTAGGGGTTTGCAGGTCGGAACCTTCTTCAAGTTTATATAAAAATCCTCTATTGTTCGTCGAATTACTTGAAAATCACCATCGTCAATTTTATCTTTGTATGATAATCGGGGTCTTTTTTTACCAGGAGATTTTAAAGGTGAAGTAGAACATGAGCGATTATTACGTTCTCTTTGAATTTTTCTTACACTACTTTCCGAAACACCAGTGTAAAATGCAGCGCGTTCTGGTCGATTTTGATTGGAATAGTCAAACTATTATTTTCGGCTTCTCTAGTACGGGCCTCTATAACGCTCGCAATAACTTTACGTGCACCGCTTCAAATTGTTTTTCCTCTTTTGCTCGCCATTTTTTTTTTTTTAATAAAATAACTGAAATGTTTTTCTTTTCTCCGATTGCACAATAAAAGTATCTTAAGCCTGAAAAGCAAATCACTCGGCCTTTAAAAAGCAGACATAGATAATGGTTAATTAGGGAGCTGTTTAGTACTAAAATGGTCAAAGTGTTTGGAAAAATTCTCAATAAGATCAAATAGCTTATTACGCTTTATTAAAACGTATCGAAAGATTAGAAGTTCCTTTACGGTATAAAAGTATTTTTTTCACAGAAGAAAATCGGATTCTGTGTAATTTAAAGCAGAAACGCTAAAATATGAGGTGCAGTGAACTGAAACCTTAGCAATTAGTTCTTTGAAAAGGCATTTTACCGTCTGAAAATGAACGGAGATTTTTTAGATGGCAAATACTAAGGAAGGTTTATCAGTCGAAGCACTTTGATGTTGACTGGAAATAAAAAGTTGCTTCTTAGAAAATATTTATGCACTTAGGGAATGAAGACCAATTAATAAAAATCCCTAAGAATATTTATATGGGATTTTTGGTATTATTATAATTATTTTGCAACTTTTGCTCTAAGGCATGTGTTAAAAAAATAAAAGTCTAAATTGTCGACGTTTCGCAAGTTTATTGTTGCATCCTCAGGACATATATATAGATCCTATATCCTGCATGAAATCCGTATTATCAGTCTTTACCTACTCCGCTGGTCCGCAGATAATTCCCATATATTAAGTTTCTTAACGATTTTCGTTAACGATCCTCTTGTTGTTATGTTAGAATATGTATTATTTTGGGTTAGTATCCAGTAAAAAAAAAACAAAAGTCTTTTTTTAAATAATTGACGTCTCGCAATTTTATTGTTGCATCCTCAGGACACATATAGATTATATATCCTGCGTGAAACCCATATTATCAGTCTTTACCTACCACGTTGGTCCGCAGATATTTCCCAGATATTAGGTTTCTAAATGGTTTTGCGTTCAAAAAAATCATTCTCTACAAAGCTCCGTTACAAACGTGTTTATATATTTTATTTTGCATGAAACCCCAAAAGAAAAAATCTAAAATCGAAAGATCCGGAGATCGAGGGGGCCATCTTACAGGTCCGTGGTTACCAACCCATCTTTGAGGAAAGTTATCGTCTGAGATAATGCCCTTAAAAGAGCAAAGTTGTGGCTTGAGGCACCGTCTTGTTGAAGATAAACGCCATTATAAAGTGCCAATGGAACGTTTTCTATCAGTTTTGAAATAACTTCCTCAAGGATTTCTAGGTACCGACGCGATGTGAGACCTCCTTCAAAAATTCTATAGACTATGCTGCCTTCCTAAGACAGGAAGTCGTATCTGCAAAAATTGTGTTTTTTAGGTTAAACCGGATTTTGGTACACTCAGGCACTCTCTATTATGTAGACAAGGTCTGGAAGTCGTCTTTGTATTAGAAATAGTGATCTTAAGTAACATTTATTTGTCGTATCTGCAAAAATCGACCGTTTACCAGGTCAAAAAGTCGTATCTACTAATACTAGGTCAGTTTGTCTTATCTGCAATAAAATATGTTAGTTACGACATTTGGACTCGGTATCTCGCAGTAAGCGGTGAAACATAGGACATAAGATTATAAAAGTGAGGTTAGAATTCTATGAGTATTATTGGTTTCTGTTTAGCGTTGATTGCTCTCAGTTTTAGTGGTTTGTTTTGAGTTTCTATAGTGTTTAAGTATGTTGATGTTATAATATAATACCCTTGATATAAACGCAAAATAGTTATGAGGTTTTTCAACAGTGGCGATAAGTTTCAAGGTTATGTTTATTTACGTATTGTTTTTTGCAGATGTTGGATAGAAGTAAAAGATTACTTGCACTAGCTTTTCCTTTTTTTTTTTAATTCTGTTGGCAATAATACATAAAAATGTTTACGGACTTATTGGCTGTAAAACAGCACTATATCGTCGTATACAAAAACTGTTTTGGATATGCCTATTTCTAAGTATACATTAATTTCCGCACCCGTGCCGATCAATCAGAAAATGGTCAAAGGCAATTACTATATATTATATACAGGGTGATTCAATACAAATGCGATAGGGGGTGATTGTTGAGTTCATGTTAAGAAATAGGATTTGCTTTGCAAATTTTTGAAGAAAAAAAGGTACGCCATTGACATTTTTTCATTTGGATATATATTTTTTTTTGGATATCCTGGTCCTTTTTACATGGCATGGGTGCGGAAATTATTGTATCCTATTTATAAATAAGTACTAGACTAAAATTGATGATTAAAATAACCTAATGAAAGTCAGAACCATCAGGTGGAAAAGTTATTAAAATAAACAGAGAAGGTACTAGATTTTGAGGATTGCAAATTGTGTGTAAAAAAATCTAATAATTCCATGGTAGAGGCGATTAGAGAGTCTTAATAACTTTCATAATTTTATAGATTTTTTCGCGATTCAAAATTAATAAAATTACGCCAAAACCTTATTTAGGCAATTTTGTTGAAGTTCAATTTACAAAGGGTTCTAAGAATTTTTATTATAAAAGTAATTTGGTGGAGAATTAGTAGAACTCAACTTTCTTCTGGCCGAACATTTAAAAGAAACCTACTTTCAGATTGGCTCCTAAAAAAATCGACAAAGATAGGAAAACTAAATTATTACAAAAGTTACCTGATATCGTTTCACCGAACAGGTTACAATTTTGGCAAGATCTGCCTGTAGCAGAAGGAGCAACCATTGATAGTGACTAGTTTTTTTTTATAGTTTTAAGCAGGGGTGCTCAAACGGTCGATCGCGATCGACCAGTGTTTTTTGAGTAGATCTCGAGAAGAAATTTTTTTTTAATAAGTAGGTACTTAACTAAACTACAAAAATTTACTACGTAATAAAATAACAATCTGCTAGCGGCAAAAGGCGGCTTTATCAAAGGAACGCGCGGTACTTGTCAAAGAAAAGCCGCGTTTTTTATTCTTGCAGCTTTTCTAGAAATTTCGGGCGGCGCGTTTGACGGGAACATTCGAGACTTTCGTTCACGCCGATATAACTGTTGCGCCTGCAGGAATTGGAGTCATTCTGAATTGCAACTTGAAGGCAATACTACGTCAATACAAAGTTTATTATTAAATAGTACAAAATGAGTGCAGCGAAGAAATCTAAAACGTATCATTTTAATAACGATTGGGAGGAAGAATTTTTGTTTTGTATGGTGAAAGATAAGTGCATTTGTCTTATTTGTCGTGCGTCAGTTGCAATACCTAAGCGTGGTAACTTAGAGAGGCATCATAAAACGGTTCATAAAAACTATGAAAAGGATTTTCCGCCACAGAGTGAATTAACAAAACGAAAAGTACGTGATTTGATATCTTGTTTGAAAAAAGAACAAAGCATGTTCACAAGACCAGCCAAACAATCAAAAGCTGCTACGATCGCGTCATTTAAAATATCTCATATATTGGCGAAACACAAGAAACCATTCGAAGATGGATTGGTTGTGAAGGAAGCATTTATTGAAGCGGGTGAGACTATATTTAAAGATTTTAAAAATAAAACAGAAATCATGTCTGCTATTAGAGAACTTCAGTTATCTCGTCCGACTGTCACAGGGCGTATTGAAGTCATGAGTCAGGACATGGCAGATAAACTAGAAAATGATATCATGGAATGTACATACTTTTCTTTACAGTTCGACGAATCCACCGATATGACAGACACTGCCCAGCTGTGTATTTTTATTCGGATGGTATTCATTGACATGTTGGCTAAGGAAGAATTTTTGACAATCATTCCTCTGAAGGGGAAGACCCGTGGCGAAGATATATATGACGTTTTCTTCAATTTTGTAAAAAACTACAAGCTACCAATATATAAATAAGTGTGCATTACAACCGATGGAGCACCAGCAATGACTGGAAACCAAAACGGTTTTGTGGCATTCTGTCGAGCTAATGAAGATTTCCCTTCATTTTTTTCAATCCATTGCATTATACATCAACAAATTTTGTGTTCAAAAGTTTTAAACATGGAGGAAATTATGGGCATTGCAACAAAAATTGTGAGCTCTTCTAGACGAAAGAGGTGATGACACTCAGATGTTGAAAAACGAAAAATGGCTGACTGATTTGGCATTTTTGACTGACATCACAATGCACTTAAACACCATTAACTTGGAGCTTCAAGGTAAAGGAAAAACTGTTATTGAGATGATTAGCACAGTAAACGCATTCAAAAGTAAATTGCAACTTATGATAGATCAACTGAAAAGAAAGGATCTGAAACGTTTTCCGTCTTTGAAAGCAAGGATTCCTCAATTGAATTATGATACGTATGAGGCTGAATTATCAAATATTTTGGGACAATTCGAAATGCGTTTTTATGATTGCAGTAAATTGGCAAATGTAGCATCATTTATGAGTTATCCTTTTTCATGTAAAAACATTGAGAAATTAGCTTCTGAAATAGCAAGTCAGTTTAATATGAACTCATGTTCTGTTGAAAATGAGTTGGTGCAGATTATATCAGATATACATCTCAAAGTTACAGCATCTGATACAAATTTCTGGTGTTTTATATCTGAAGATAAATATCCGAATCTAAGGTAAATCGCCCTTCAACTGACAGCAATGTTTGGGTCAACTTACTTGTGCGAGTCTGCATTTTCTTAAATGGAGATAATTAGGTCAAAATATCGCAATCGACTAACTGAGAATCATATGTCATCATGCTTGCGATTAGCACTCAGTGGTTACGTACCATCTTATGAAAAGTATGCTGAAGACATGCAGTGCCACGCTTCAACATACAAAGTCACTCCTTACTTAAGTTTAACACCATATGTAACTCTTTTGTTTTGTAACAACCAATAAACTCGCAATTTTAAATAACTATGAGTTTTTTTGATATTGTAAAGAAGAACCTAACTAAACCTAACCCAAACCTTGACTAAAATAATGTATATTGTGCGGAAAGCTAATATCTATATATGCTACGGTACACCCTACCTAGGTAGGTCGGTAGGGTGTATGTATTGTGTATATACGACAACCCTGCATCACACATATTTGCAGCCTCTCAGAGTCGATCGTAAGTCATCTAAAGATGTTTGGGGTATTCCAGCAGTTCAAGTTTGAACACTCATGGTTTTAAGTATTGTATGTTTAAATGGCATATTAAAATTATATTAACATTATTCTTTTTTATTTTTATAAAAATATACTTACTTTCTAGCAATTTGTCTTAATATGGTAATTTATTTTAGTATAGAAATACTAAGACAAAATGTCGTATCTGGCAAAAATCGTTTTTTTTTCAATTTGGCTAATTCTAACATTCAGGTTGTATCGTATGAGTTTATTTATATAAATTCCACATTTAGGTGCTAAAAAAAATTACTGATAAAATCACGCGGATGGCATATCATATTTTACAGAATGCCTAATATCTCAAAATTCTGTATGGCGGGCAGTTCGTCTTCCAAAAATGAAACACGAGAGACCTAAAACCTAAAAGAGTTCTTGTTGTGCCCTCTCAAAAATGCTGCGGCCAGTTTCTTCTATTATAGCAATTGGAAATTCCCCCACTTAAAAAATAAGATTTATATCAAAAGGTAACAATGGATTTGTAGCGAATTTCCAACACTGCTGACGCTTGGTTTTTATCAAACTTCAAGTCAATTGGATAAGTAGATTTAATGAGCTTTGCTTTAAAGCATATTTAATCGATTGAAATAAAAAACATATATAAGGATATTTCAATGTCAAGGGGAGGGGGGTTAAATCTCAAAAAGTTCCAAGCGGTACGCCTCTGCTAACAAACTGGTTTTGAAAAAAGATTACATATCGAAATATCTGGTAATTAAAATCCTCTTACTTACAATGGCTTAAAATAAACCGTTTTTATTTAATCCGTAATAAACGAACATAATATAACGTATAAAAGAGGATAATAAAATATCTGAATCAGAAACCTTACATATGCCAGCGCGCGGTGATTTTGATTATCCGATTAGTGTGGATTAGTTGGTTCTAAGAAAACACTCTTTACGTTCTTGGCCCTTCTCGACTTCGGACCAATTTAAATAGGTATTAAAATATACTAAATAAATTATATTTTAGTTACAGCTATTTTCTTTCCCAACTGTAGTTTTAAATTTATACCTGAAAATATAAAATAAAAATTGCTATATCATTATATTGGGGGCTATTTTACCTTTTAAATAGATGACACAAAATTAACTCCTAATAGTAATCTTATAATAACTAGCACAGCACGATAAAACTAAAATTCCAAAGCTAATAAAATAGAAACAATATTCAAATAAGACGAATTTCTTGATAATCCTCTCTAAACAGAAAATGTTTACATTGCGTTAATGGTCTCAACAGATCCTTAAAAGCAAAATCGAAAATTATTATGTATTAATATAATAATAATACAAATTCCGAATTTATTTAAAAATAAACTAACTTTTTATATAAATAAAGAATATATTCACACCATGAAGGTGGCAAGTCTCTGCTGACTTTAATACCATGCATTCTCTTCTTAATGGT
>JAUTXW010001671.1:0-36103 GCA_030620095.1 Kuschelorhynchus macadamiae | reverse complement strand
ATCTCTTGTTACCTACTTGGTTAGAATTAGTATTGCTAGATAGAGTGCACTCTGATATGAACTCAAGCACAAGAAATTTAACCTGTGATGGGGACAAGAATATCAGGGACTTAATTGCAGTAAGGAAATCAAACCCCTACTTTGGTAAGCTAAAGGTAATGAAATAGAAAAATGTGAGTACCACAAAATAAATACTCAAAAACATAAAACACTTACTTAAAAACATGTGTGAGACAAGACAAACATATAAAAGTATACAGAACAAATACTTAATAAGAACAAAATGATATGTAAAAAAAAGTAAAAAATAAAGTGTTTTAAAATCCATTTCTAAATATCAATTTAAAAATATTCCTAATAAAATTATAAAATTATCCATACATGTATTATGTCAGGTTAAAATTGCTCATCAAAATATTCGGTCACATCATAATAAAATCTCACAACAAGCAATTTACCGACTGCAATGTAAAGTGAAGTATTTAAAAAAACATAATAATAACAGAGAGGCTATAAGTTCTACGAGTGTTATATGCTGTTAAAATTCTAAATTCGTTCCTCTACTTTTTATGCATAACACAAACCATTTCCAAAATAAATAATGAGGCAAGGTTAGAACTTTGTCTTTAAATGGCTTAAACGAGTCCTTCACTTCAGCTCTGCACAAATACACTGTGAAACAGTTGTTTTGAATAAGTAGGTACCCCAAAAGCAAATTCCATACCGCACGTGTGTCTCTGTCAGAGCAAAATACGTCTAATTCTTTTGAAATTACTCTTACAGCATAACAGTTTGAGGATAATTTTGCAGTAGGTTGTCTTATATATGATTCAAATTTTAAATGAAGACAAATTATTTGCATCACCTGTTCTTTTATTTTCTTTAAATCATTCTTGACAATGTCATATAAATTAATTGCACATTTACTACTCTAGAGTATCATAACATCATCTGCAAAGATTGTAAATATACCAGAGATATCCAAATCTACCAAATTTACATATAACTAAAACTAGTAAGTCCTAACACAGAACCTTGTGGAACACCATAATTTATTCTTTTATTGTTAAATAACAAAGACAGCTCCCTACCTGATAAATATGTCAAAGTCAAATGTCAAAGTAAAAAATTGCTTTATTGTTTAAGATAAAATCCATGTTACCAAGCCAAAGGTAGAATATTAAAACCAACAAGCAGTAAAAAAGAAATATAAGTAAAAGTAGAAAATATACAGATAACAATAGGAAATTGAAAACAGCAAGTTAAAAAAAAACACAACAGAAGCACTAATATAATATAAATATACATACACACTTAAATATAAAGAACATTAAACAGAGACTTGGAATGAGGACTGAAGTCTATTGGAACGGGGAAGTCTGTGTCATTGAAACATTCCAGAAGGCCATAATAAGCTTTTTTGAGTAATATGCATTTAAGAGAAGATTTAAATGTTTTAATATTATTCAAAGTTCTCGCACTCTCTGGTAGGTGGTTAAATATGTTCCTACCTGGATAGAATATTAAGCTTTTAACTCGTGACGTGTGTGGTATGGGTAGTGGCAGAGCTCCAGTTTTATTGTCTTGTATTATAATGATTATGATATATGATACTCTCGATTTTTAAATTTTTTAAACATCATACAAGCTGTCTCAAAAACAAAAATACAAGTTCTAGGTAAGGATCTGGCGATTGATAAATAGTGGTCTACAAGAATCTCTACCACTTACCCCGCACATATACCTCACTGCCCTTTTTTGCAAAACAAAAACTGGGTTTATCAGATATTGGCTCAAATTACCCCAGAAGCAGACTCCATAACGCAAATGGGATTCTATAAGGCTGAATATACTGATTTCACAATGTGTTCATCCAACTCAATAGATACAACTCTCAAGGCATAACAACCCGATGCCAGACTATTGCATTCTTTTCAAAATATGATCCTTAAAGGTTAACTTAGTGTCTATGGCTACACCCAAAAATTTACTATTTGATTTTATCGAAATCTGTTCATTATCAAGATAGACATCATCAAGGGAACACCCAAAATGTATAATGTTAGCCTTAGAAATATTGAAAGAAAGCTGATTAGCATCACACAAAACTGAGGTATCATCGGCAAAAATTGTGAATTTACCCTTGATTTTTAGTGAAGCTAGATCATTTATATAGACATGAAATAAAATTGGTCCCAGAACAGAATCACGAGGTACTCCCCGAAATAATTTCTCGTTTAATAGAATCAGCCTCGAGCAACTTGACCTTCTGACATCGTCCGGAGAGATAAGACCTAAACCAGCAGAGCGCTTCCTCTGAAACCATACTACTCTAGCAACCGCAACAGTATTCCATGATCCAAGCTATTGAAAACTTTAGTGAGATCACAAAAAAACTGCCACAGCCGCCTCGCCCTCATTAATGTAAAGATACAGATTATCAAGAAATGCAAAAAAGCATCTCCTGTACTCCTACCACTCTGAAAACCAAACTGATCAACAGTTAAGATTTTGTGCTTCTCTAAGTAAGAGATAACTCTTTTTTTTTTTTACAAGTTTTTTCACTACTTTAGCAATCGTAGGCAACAAGGAGATTGGTTGGTCTGAAATTCTCTGGAGAGGTCAAATCCCCGCCCTTATGACTTGGAATGACGCTTCCTTCAGAGATTCAGGAAAGATTCCTGCAGCAAAAGAATTATTTACATTATTAAATTCCTCAGGTCTTAGAACGACATCAGATACATCATAACTACCAGATTTTTCCCCCAAGTTAATTAACAATTTTCCAGCTCTCTTTTTGTTTATTGTTAGAATAGGCAATATGTGAATCATAATAGTTTTTTTTTGCTATTTTTAATGTTTTTCTGTATATTGATTTGTATTTATTCCAGTAATTAACAAAAAAGTCACAAGTTATGAAATATTTCTGCAATGTGTGTAGAGAGAGCAAATTTTTGCTGGAAACTTTAATATCCCTTGTTCTACAGAAGTTCTGAGAACATTTTTGAAACTCTTATAGAATATCCTCTCCCTTCTCGTTTTTTGTGGAGCCTTCTGTACATCATATGGTATGACGCACAACACCACTTCGTAGTCAAAGAGACCTGGATTCAAAGTAAAACAACACCCGAACATACATAATCTAAGATAAACAAAGTATGTTGGGTAATTCTTGTATGGGAACCAACATGCATATTGAGATTAAAAGATTGCGATAAGTGTTTCAATGCAAGTGAATGACAATTAACCTTACAGCCAAAATCAATAATAAAATCACCTGCCAAAATGACATCAGACTGAGGACAAACTGAAGCAACAGAGCCTCCAACATTTCAAAAAACATACATTCACTACATTGAGGGGGCCAGTATAAAGAAAAAATATAAACATTTAACTTTTTACTCATGCTTATAGAGAATTCAACTTCTTTTTTCGATAATCATACTATCAATTCTTGAAACAACCATGAATTTGCTCTGATGCAAACACGTTGAAAAGCTTTTCTACAGTATAATGAGACTAGCATATAATTTGCTTTTGAGTGAAACTAATTCAGATTAGATCCTCGAAAACAATAGACCTTATGAGTAGAATTTTGTGACTCATGTAAGCAGGCCTTTAACAAAGTCACAAAAACTCCCGCAGCAGCTTTTTTCTCTATTGTTCAGGATTAGGTAAATCATCCCAACCCGGGTTGTTAGATTTAATGTTACAGAATATTCCTTTAAGTTCTTGAATTGAGTTTCACAGCTTTGTGTGAAGCTGTCTCGTTTTATCTACCTCATAAGATCACTGTCCTATTGCATTTCACTGCCTACCCTGATGGTAGCTTACCATATTAACTCAATTTTCAAATCTCTAAATCGAAACACAGATAGAACATCAATAGAAAGGAATAAATAAAATATGTGTTTTAAAATTTTAATAAAACCCAAAATTACAAAAAAATGATTTGATGTTTTTCGTCTGTACAGGAAAAGTGAAGACTACTAAGAAATAACTAATAACAGGAAATAAAAACTCAAGATTAATGTCAACTAATCTTAAGAATGTGATGATGAATAAAGCAACATGAATTTTAGTGGTTTTCTGTCAGTTATGATTTTAATTATATTTGTTTAATATCTTTAAAAAATCTTAATCACTTATATTGCCAATTTTGAACAATTTGAGTGAATTGGATGTGTTCTATATAACATTTATTTCAACTTTACAGACATTTTTTTAACCAGGTTAATTCTTAAAAATAAAACATACATTAGAGACAGATTGAATCAATACCTGGTTATTAAAAATGCAATTGCTAATTTTGTTATTTTTCAATAATCAACATATTTGAGATGCTCATACTCAATATTTTTAGTACATACAATGTCCAGACTGAATTATCTAACAAGAAGAGCTACCCTCAGAATTACCTACAAAATACAGATTGGCACTATTAATTATAAAATTCAACACACAATATGAAAAAAAACTTACCTGTTGGGTGAATCTTCTAGTAAAGAATGGAATAAAATATTTCAGATCATACTTAGCAAAACCCTTGATCCTGTCTGACACAAAAGAGACTTCCATTTCTCCCTCTGTAGTCTCTGATAAATGTTCCGAATCCAGTGCTTGTCCCCATTCTCTTGTTTTACTTAAAGTCACTTCTCTGTCTTTTTTCCTCTTCTTCAGTCTCCTTGCTGGGTTTTTAGTTGCTTGCATGAACTTCAATAAAGGCATAGTCGACCCTCCAAAGAACAATGTGGTAAATAATACTATAATTAAAGTAGTAGTAATGATAACATGTCTTGTCTCATCACTGAAATTCAAATGCAAAGATAAAGCATAAGAAATAGCACCTCGCAATCCACTGAACCACATTATGAACATCATTTTCCTAGTTATTTGATGTTCTCGGAACCTATTAACCAAAATTGCCAGAGGGAAAATATTGCAAGCTCTTCCTATAAGACAAAGAATGATACTCCAAACAATTAAGGCAGGTTCAACTCTATGCTTAAAGCTAAACAATGCTAATCCTAAGTAAGCAAAAACACAAGTTTCTGCAATAAATGCCAATGTCCGAAGAGTCTGTTGCATAGTTATCTGAGTAACTGTCGACAAGTTAAAATGAGTATAATGGGACATGACAATTCCACAGAACAAAATGGCCATGATGCCTGAAAGGTGAATGCCTTCAGCTAGAACATAAGGTGCATAAGTGAAAACCAACATCATGCCAAACTCCAGAGATGGATTTTTACGAAGGTCTACATGTTTTAACAATAACGCACTTATAAGGGCAAAAATAACTCCTATGCCAGCAGATGCGAAAAACATAAGACAGAAATTTTGTATGCCCAGAACAATAGCTTCGCCAGTACTCATTAATGGGTTGTTTGATTCAAGGACTGCTGTTGTTAGGACAATTGCGATGGCATCATTTAAGATACTCTCACCAAACACTAACATATTCAGAACTGGGTCTACATTTAAAGCATGGAAGATGGCTACTGTGGCAACAGGATCAACGGCAGAAATTAAAGATCCAAATGCAAAAGATTCTACAAAACTTAACTTATAAACAACTTCAGCTAGACCTAAGAAATATATGCCAAATCCAATTACAAAAGCTGATATAGTAGTGCCAACTATAGCAAACACTAGGATTGAACCAATGTTTTGAAAAAAGTTACCTTTGTGCAAATTATAACCAGATTCGAAAATTATAGGAGGAAGTAATATTAGGAAAAATGCTGTGGGTGAGAAAGCTTCCTCTTTTCTCCAATTGCTGATGTTTCTGTTGGAAAGAGCACTCATTGTAAAACCTATCAAAGCACCTAAAAATACAATTACAATACTTTCTGGAACATACTGGAAGCCAGTGTGCAGCATCAGGTGGATAAGCATTATGCCCAAGGCAAGAACGCATAGCACAAAAAAGATGGCCATTGAACTATTGTGTTCATCTTCAGCAGCCTCTTTATCTGGTAAAACAGGATCCACAGACTGGGTGGTTGATGTAATATTTATGTTTGTGACATTTGTATCTGGAGGAACTGCAGTGTTATTTAGATCTCTCCCCCTAACATCTACATTCCCAGTGGCCACTGTGCTCGATGGTAGAGATATATTTATATTACCCCCTGTAATGTTTGTTGGTTTTGGTACATCAATTGCTGCATTTTTTGAGGAATTTGTAGGATTTCCATTACTGTCAGTTGCATTCACAGTTACGAGCGGTACGGAGGTGTTTCCAGCAGTATTATTAACCGCCGTGCCGTTTGTATTAATCAAAATAACATTAGTATTTTGAAGAGATGCAATATTCAAAAGCAGAACGAAGCAAATCGTTGTGTATGCTAAAAATTGTCGCCGTTCCATTACTGAAGAATACCAAATATTGATTTAAATTTAAGACAATCTGTTAATCAAACATTGTGCAATTTTATTGTTACAATCAATCGGTCGATATTACACAAAACTTTGTTGAAAATAAAACTAAAAAAATTTAGGACACGACAGATTGTTCTGTCAAGACTGTCAAAAAATAATGATAGAGAGTGGCTATTGATACGTTATACCGTTGTATGAGCGAGACTTGTGCAACGGTTGTTCGGAAGTAAATTTTTAGATACTGTTTGTCCCTATTTAAAAATCAGTATACGTTAGATATTAATTTTGTTGTAAAGCTTTAATGTAAAACCATTATAAGTCGTATCGTATTTTTTTTTCAAAATAAGGTTGTTTTTTAAGTTTAGAATTATTGAAAGATTTAAAAATATATTGGTAAATAAAATATGTACCATCGGCAATTTTTACGAAATTTGGTACACAGGTAAAATTTTGGGGTTTGCCGATCATGACTTTTAAACCGATATTTTCGACCCCGTCTCGTTTTCATTTTTAAGAATAATATAATTTTTTTCAATTTATGAACTTGTTTTACTGAAAAATTATTTCAATGAAACCGAATTTAAAACTTATTAATGTTATTAGGAAATTTTTCTTGTTTTTGTATTTGATGTTCGTGACCATTGTGATTAAAATCCCACAAAGTTAATCAATGTTGAGTTTATTGTACAATTTATAATGATTTTTAGTGGTTAGGTGGATTGGTACAAGGGAGACGAAGCACGGCGACATTGCATTTGCTGTTTTAGCAGCAAATTAGCCGCCGGAGTGCAAGAGCATTGTTTACATCGGAGGAGTATCAACAAGATTTGTTGACTGTTCAGCATAGGCTTCTTGGCTTGGTGGTAGGATACCCGGTTTTGGATGTGGCGCTATGTGTTTGAATCACTGTTTACGCGAATGACTTTTTTAAAGTTTTTTCTAACAAAACTTATAATTAATAAAAATGAAGATTAGGTTAGATTAGGAATGGTTAAGTACGGGGTAAACAAAACATGTCAACAAAATTCCGACTTTATATTAAAACAAGTATTTTTTTAAAAACCTATACAGGTGAATCTGACGCGTTAGCAAATTTGAAATACGAGCGCACTCTAACGTGTTGTGATTCTTACGATCCGCCGGCGATTGAAAGCCTTGTCTCTACGGTGGTAGGTAGATTTCAGTCTCTGGTTCAGTTGTAACAGCAAATTAAATCCTGGGATTTGTTTGGCTGCTGTTGGCGAAAAAATAATTTTTGTCTAACATTTGACATGTGCTTCCTACCGAACCCCCGTTCAGGCGAATGCCTTTTTTTAATATATATTAAATATAAATAATATAACAAATGCGCATTAGGTTAGGTTAGGGTTGTTTAGGCCTGCTGTAAAGAAATCACTTGGTAGCGTCTGCTACTCTTTTCAATAATCCTGGGAATAAAATAAGTGCTGTTGATCTAACGATAGTTAGTAATCATATAGCACTTTTTAGCCACTGGAGAATCATAAAAGACTGCGGGAATAGCGATCACTTCCCCACTCTATTGATATATAATAATAATGAGGTAGATATTAAAAATTCAATAATTAACACTTATCAATTAAAAATTTTTAAAAAAGCTAATTGGGAAAGCAAATAACTTAAAATATAAAGATTTAATAGAGATAATGGATTTAGCAGCAGAAGAAACTATACCGAAAAAATCTTGTGGAGTAATATACAAAAAGGGTAATCCATGGTGGGATGAAGAGTGTACTTTATGGATTCAAGAAAGAAGGAGAAGCTTAGAAATATTTAACAATATCCCTTCTATAGAAAATTACATACAGGTTAAAAGAACTATAGCTATTACAAAAAAGAAATTAAAAAATAAAAAAAGGAAAAATTTGTTAACTTCTGCCACACCTTAAATAGAAATTCTAAACATTTCATACATTTGGATTAAAATTAAAAAAATTTCAAATAATGTTAGTAGTAATAAAAAAGAAACGGTAATCAATAATGATGTTAAAAATAATATTTTAAAAAGAATGGCTACAACCAACATTGACCCAACTTTTCTAATGTTTCCACCCAATGACAATTGTAAAATTGACCCTTTTAATATTTCAGAGTTAAATCTTGCTCTCCAAAATAAAAAATCTCCAGGCATGGATGACTTATGTTATATGATGTTTAAACAACTCCCGCTGAAAGGAAAACTAATGTTACTTAATAGTTACAATAATATACTTTTGGGTGATTTAATTCCGCCTTCATGGAAAAAGTATAATATTATTTGCCTCCTCTAACCCAATAAAGACCCTAAATTAGCAAAAAATTATAGGCTCATTGTCCTAACTTCGTGTGGTTGTAAAATTTTGGATATTATGATAAAAAATCGTTTGGATTGGTTTTTAGAACACAATAATCTTTTGTCAGAACAACTAGGATTTCGTAAAGGCAAAGGGATATATGATAACACTGTATATTTGTCATCTTATATATTTAATGCATTTCTGACCTCAGAATCAGTATTGGCCGTTTTTTTGGATATTAAAACAGCTTATGATAATGTAAATATTTATAAACTTTATAAAAAAATTAATGACTTAAAAAAACCTACAGAATTAAATAATCTCATTCATAAAATATTACGCAATATATTGTTGTATACAAGAAGCGATGATGGGTCCTATTTAGGCCCAGTCCTAGCAACAAATGGTTTACCACAAGGGTCACCCTTGAGTACGATTCTGTTTAACATTTATTTGGTAGAATTGTTCAAGTTGGACCTGGAGGAAGTCAAAATTATAGGATATGCTGATGATTTATTGCTCTTTGTAAAGGGAAAAGACATTAATAATATGGTTACGTTAATTAATAATGGCCTGATTCAGGCTAATGAATTTCTGGAAAATAATGACTTGTGTTTAGCCACAAACAAATGCGAGGCGGTTTGGTTTACCAAGGGAGTTAGAAAGGTACGACCCCCACCAATTATGATCAATAATGAAATTATAGAATATAAAACTTCAGTTAAATACTTAGGCATAACTTTTCAAAAACATCTTAAATGGGATATGCATATAGACAACATCCCCATAAAAGCAAGAAAGGCTCTTAATGTTTTGAAGGCTATTTGTAGAGTATGGTGGGGCTCTGATCCTTCCACCCTATTAATGATATTTCAGGCACTAATTATATCTCACTTAGATTTTGGAGCTATTCTTTTAAGGCCGGCGAATCAAAACAAACTCGACCAATTAAATAAAATTTTTTATGAAGGTCTTCGTATATGTTTAGGCTGTATGCGATCTACCCAAAAGCAGCCCTTTTTGGCAGAAGCCCCTATGGGAGACTTGGAACAGAGAAGGAAAAACTTTACCATCAGTTTTCTAAAAAAGATTATTGGTATTCAGAAACATCCTATTCTAAATGTTATATTGGAAAGCCGTAGGTTTTTATTATGTAAAATGGGTTCCATTGCTGATTTTAAGGTTACTTACTTTATTCAAAGGCTTCAAAATTTTTTACCATATATAAATAAAATTTATAAATCTAGGATCTTACCATGTTATGAAATAGATTTTGAAAACCTAATTGCTCCTATTAAAACAATTAATTGTAATTTAAAAAAGAATGAAAATATTACTAAAACAAAGTTTTACGCAGCCACCGAAAAATATAAAAATATTTTTAGTTTTGTATATACTGACGCATCAAAAAAAGATAATAGGGTGGGGTATGGTATCGCTATTCCGGAGTTAAAATTCAAATTTTTAGCACGACTTAACGACCTGCTTTGCATTTCAAAAGCTGAAATAGCGGCAATACACGAAGCCGTTATAACCATTATCAAAAAAAAAAAAAATTAAAAAAGCTATCATATTCTTAGACTCGAGTAGTGCCATCCAAAAAATTAATAGCAATTTACTCAATATAAGAGCAGATTATTGGACCCTAAGAATTAAACGTATAATTCTCGTAGCCAATAAAAACGGTTTTGATATTAGATTGGGATGGATCCCGGGACATTCTGGTATCCCTGGAAATACGGAAGCGGACACACTTGCGAACATTGGTAGGATCTTAAATGTTCCTAAAACTATGGATATTGATTCTTTTGAGATATATAATAAAATTAAAACAAATCTTACTGAACAGTTTAAGCAAAGATAGAGCAAGCTTGGGCTAAATAAAAAATACCAATATAGGAAAGTCCAAGACACCTTTCCATCAAAAAAAGTGGTTTTCCTTAGTCCCCTTTATAGATCGTAGACATATTACTACTATTATAAGAATGCGAACTGGACATTGTTTAACAGATGAAATGTTACACAAGTTTAAAATTAAAGAATCTCCACTATGTGAATGTGGTCAAATTGAAACTCTTAATCACATCTTTTTCGGGTGCCCGATTAATGAGGTTGGAGGTCTAGACTTATATGGAGAGTTCATTAAATTACAATTTACTCCACCCATTTCAATTAATATGATATTAGCAAAACCCTCAGTGAATCAATCAAATGCATAATTCATTTTCTTAAATTTAATAAAATAAAACTGTGATGCTCAATTTATAATAATCCAAATATCCTGTTCCTAGGTGTGTATGTCTACAGTTTGTTTCCAAGATTCCTGTGTTGTATTGTTTTAATAACAGTAGCCCTATCTACAGCTTTATATGAAAAGGAAATTGCTATATTTAATGCCTCATGTTCACAACATTTCATATTAAAGCTTCAGGAAATATAGATGGTCACGAGATGGTTTAGAGTCAGGTAGGACGTGATCGTCGCCTAATGGAGCTGGCGATTGCCTAGAAGCAAAGCCATAAACAAGTAAGCAAGCAAGCACTTGGTAGCGCGCCAATACGATTACCAGTCTATAAAAAAACAACTGTACCAAAAACTGAAATCCCGCTTGAGGGATGTGAAAATAGTAAAAAGCACAGAAACCGATACTTTTGTGACAAGTACCGATTCCTATATTTGTCTAAAAAGTATCGATACTCTTAGGTGTCGTATAGATATGTGGTATCGAAAGTTTGCACAACTTTTTTAAAAATAAAACTCCCTGAAAGTCTAGACTTTACTATATTTAGGATTACATAGGATATAGACTTAAAAATAAACTATAAAACACTGAAAAAATAAACAAAAATAAAATATCTTTATAAAATTGAACGTGACATAATCTTAACATAAAATAAATACAATACAATCAATCGTTTGTTTATTTAATTTAATTAAAACCAATCCTCTTCAGATGAGAAACCCAACAAAACAGCCTATATATTATAATAATTATTTCCGATACTGTTACTGCTATGAAAATATGGATACCAACTTGGAATTGTTCTAAAAATATCGGTGTCAAAAATGCCTGATACTACAGCAAAAGTATCGAAACTTTTAAAGTATCGTTAGCATTTCTGGTGTGACTCACTGGAGGGATACGTATAGGATTCAAGGTCCTGTATTAATATAAAAATTAAAAGTTACAAGCCGGAATGGAATGTGTGTGTGTGTGTGTGTGTGTGTGTGTGTGTGTGTGTGTGTGTGTGTGTGTGTGAATCCTCATTATACCTCATGCTCGCATATTAATATTCCGTACAGACCTACGCAACCAACGGTACCAAATACCCGTTGCTTATGGACGGGAATATTATAGTACGCCGCACGGATCTGAAGCCCCAACGAAAGAGGAAGGTTTGTCAAAAGCAGGCCGTATCTATGGATATGTAGGGTTTTAGCCAAATCACCAACGAGTAATGCACCGTTTTCATAGATACTTGCATTCTTTTTATAGCCTCAGATTCGCGCGCCAAACTTTAGTAACACTGGATCTTGTTATAGTTTTATGTCAACCCAAAAAAAACCTAACTAGGGCTACAAAAACACAGTCAGATATTTAAAACACGTTTACATACAAAATTATAGATATTGAAAAAAAAAACAACGACCGACGCGGAGATGGAACCTATGTCCTTTTTACCTCTAGACAAACGCACTACCTATAACGCTACGACTGCTCACACCAGAAACTTATCGAAGTTTGTTTATACTTCGGTATTTTCTATGACGTCATCAATGTTCACTTTAATGAAAATGCAGAGATAGCATCCCAGTAATCAAGTACGCGCAATGTTGGTGTTGAAGACGTCCTGATTGAGGCGGATTGCCCCGTTTTTTTACCACGCGTTCCGCAAGTCCCCTTCGGCTTCCTAGGTAAGAAGTCCGCACTTTTTATATTGGTCCGGATTTGTTACTACGCTTTTCATAGAGATGACGGTTTGGTTTAGACACAGAGATAGCGGTTAAACAGAAACTTCAAATCAATTGTGCGCCGGACCTCACCTTGTGTGTGGTCAATTCGAAAGGGAATTTTAATTTTAGCATTTTAGCGACTTTTCTTATGTTGATCATCAAGCAATGACCATGCGTGTTGAATGAATCGTATATTATTATTAAGTTTTTGTTGCTCGGTTTCTTTATTGAACTTCCGCGTTGGAATATTCCTCTATCAATGTTTTTTTGACGCGTTCTGACGTTTGCCCTTAAAACTACCTTTAAAAGAACATTATCAGACATCCGTGTTTTTGACACACTGTTAAAACCGAATTTTCAACATTTTAATGCGGTTGTGTGTCAAAAAATGCGAAGTATTTTCAATATTATCGGTCTCCGATGTATGTGTCCCCCTTTTTCATTTACAAAATCTGGCAAACTTCTGTCCCATCTCAACATTTTATCCAACCAGAAGCAATATCGTCGGTCCCATGCCAAAACCATGAATGCGCAAAATTGTCCGTTTTGACACACGAATGTGGTTTGCTTTCATAATACGCAGAACGTCAAATCCATATTCACGAAATATCAGTTGTCTGACAGCTTTCACAACGGTCGGTCCACGAATGTGACAGTTTAGCGTTTTTGGCGTTGCGAAAAATTCTTCAAAAATATCTGAAAGTGCTACTTTCGTGTGCTTGGCATTGTCAACAATTATTTTGATTTATCTGGATAACGCAGTTTCGCGTGTATGGCGTAGTAAACAGTTATTTAGATATACGTGAGTTTGTCAGTTTCGGGATTATCTATTTTGATGAAGTTTACAAATAATCGTGAATGTAACAGCTCGTGTTTGCCACGTTGTGTGATCAAGTGAATGTGTTGTGAAAACTGAGGATTTCAATTTACAGTATTTTGCTTTTAAATAAACATGAGTAACAGAACGGCTAGAATTCTGCAAATGGTGACCAACTCAGGAATTATTCCAGAGGACAATAATCAGGTAAACTACTGTTATACCAGTTAATTTAATTAATGTAACAACACTGTTTTTATTTTAAATACTCAGGTCGAAAAACCAGAAACTATGGCCAAAGGTGACGACATTCATGAATCTGTCCAAAATATACAAGGTAAACAATTTTTAAATTATTTAAAGAGAAACTTCAGAGTCCAAGCACTGATTTCTCTGAATCCAGAAACAAAAACATTGAAGATGAACGAGGTTGTTGAGTTGATTATAATCAATTTTGAATAAATTTATGAGGATATTATTACTTTAGAACACCCAATAAAAAGAAAGAAAAATATTGCCCTATGGAAGAAAATCGTTAGGAAACAGAAAAGGCTAAAAGGCGAGTCATACGTTCGTGCAAAAAATTTGGAGAAACCGGCACGACCTCTGCTACCGTCCCCATGTTCTGGAAAAGCAAAACATGATTGTGATGCGTTTGTTACGGAAGCAAAACGAAAGGAAATTTATGATGCTTTCCGTGGACTGTCTTCAATAGACGACCAAAGATTTTTTGTCATCAACCACATCGAACAAAAGCTGAAGAACAGAGTCACAAGAAGCTTGGAAAATTCCGGAAGAACGTATACTTATAAGTATAGCTTGACGGTGGATACACAAAAGAAAAAAGTATGTCGGGAGTTTTTCATGGCTACTCTAAACATAACAGATTCTTTTATTCGCACATCGATGCAGAAACGCTCTTCCACTGAGTGGCTCAAGGTGACATGGGGAAAACACACACTCCTTCCAACAAACTTAAGAATAATGACGAGTGCTTTGGATTAGGTACACATCCTCATTTCCTGCCATTGAGTTGCATTACTGCAGAAGCTCCTCACAAAAAAAGTACCTTGATGCCTTCTTAAATATTTGCATTATGCATGCAATGTACAAAGAAATGTGCCGGAAGAAAGAAGTAACAAACTCAGTTTCTTTAGAAAAATATAGACAGATATTTAGAGAATATAATTTAGGGTTTTCCGGCCAAAAAAAGACCAATGCAAAAAGTGTTTGCAGTATAAAGAAATGACAGAAAATGAAAGAAAGAAAGAAGAGGAAAAATTTCAAGAACATTTAAAGAGAAAGAATTAGCTCGCAAGTCCAGGGATGACGACAAACAAACTGCTAAAGAAAATCCAGAAGTATTGTCTTTCAATTTTGATCTACAAGCAGTCTTGACAACACCGAAGGCCCAGCAGGTCAAATCTTCTATTTGAGAAAGTTAGCAATCTACAATTTGACTGTCTATAATTTGGGCAACCAAAATGTTCTTTGTTATGTCTGGGAAGAAACCCAAGGAAAAAGAGGATCGATTGAAATTTCTTCATGCATTTACGACTACCTTCTAGCACATCCAAATATTAGAGAAGTTCGAATGATGTCCGATGGATGTGGGGGCCAACAAAAAAACTCCATTTTCGCCACAATGTGCCTTCAACTTTTTTCATGTCATCCTACTTTGAATCAAATCGATCATAAGTTTTTTGAAACTGGTCACACGGAAATGGAGTGCGACTCAATACATTCGAAAATAGAACGAAAATCTAAGTATGTTCCTGTGTATTCTGCAGAAGGTTGGACACAAATTATGCGCAGTGCAAGGATAAAGCCTCGACCATTTGAAGTCAAAAATCTAACACACGAAGACTTTTACGATTTTAAAGCATTTGGAACACAGTCCTCTAATATGAACCAAATCACATGGCGTAAAGTGTGCTGGCTTCGCTACATAAAGGATGAGCCAACGAAAGTTTTTTACAAAACAGGTTTTACGGATAATGAATTTAAAGAGACAAGCTGTTCCAAAAAAGGAAGGCCCAGAAAAGTTAATTTAAACAAATCCTACAACGACGAGTTACCAATCTCCAAGTCAAAGTTTCAAGACTTGCAGAAAATGTGCAATGATCTCACCATACCCAAGATTTACCATAACTACTACAGATCTTTGAAATGTAGCGAACAAATCTGAGACTGTTTACTTGAGCCGAATGCATCGGAAAATGACTCAGATGAAAGTGATTAGTCCTTTTTGCAAAGAACAAATGTTTCATTTTACTGTGAATCAGTTGAGAATTACATTCTATTATTTTGTTTGTCTTTTCATTAAACCATTTTGCAAAAACTTGATAAATTGTTTCAATTTTTCTATTCAGCGAAACTGATTTTTAAAAAAAAATTCTTCAAAGGCAAAACCACGAATGTGTTTTTTTTTCAAGAAAAAACTCAAAATTTGCAAAATTTTGTTGAACATCTTTAACTGGTCGATACACCTTATAGTTACTACAAAATATAATTAAAATCTCACAACAACCTTATTTTTCCCAATTATTACAAACTTTAATTGCAATTATCTCAAAACTATAGTTTTGCACATTCATGGTTTTGGCATGGGACCGACGATATGTGATAATTAAGTTCATTAAAGGTTTTTTAGTGTAACTTGTGTTATATAAACAAAAAACTAAAAAATTGTTAGCTCCAACAATTAATAACTAATAGATTATAACAATTAATATAGTAGAGTGGTGATAGTTTCCAGGAAGCGAAATAAATGTTAGGCTTAGTTTAACAATTATCCGGCTTGGAATATAAACGAAAACTAAAAAAATTTCTTAATTAGAAGCCTCATTTTACGAAAAATCATTGAAAAAAAGTTTTTAGCAGGATATTATTGTTCCCCGATTAAATGATATTAAAAAAATTAATATTTAAGAGTATAATTATTTTTTACTTATTACGGCCGGTTTTGAAGCATCGTAATGGGAAAGTTCCGAAAATTGAGATTTTTTTTTAATTTCTCAAATATTAATTTGTTAATAACATTTAAATTGTTTTTGTGCCGGTTTAAAACTTTTACACATTTTTCTAGACGTCATTCCGAATCCAATGAGCCCTCATGCAGCTCTCACTCATATAGCACTCTTCTAGGAGTATCAAGAATTAACATCATTTTAAGTTTGTGGACTAGACTAGCATTATTGCATTGTATAATTATTAGTTACCCACTTTTTTGATCTGTATTTATGTTTTTTTATTATTATTTATATACATATGGTTTATTGATTATGAATTTTGTTTGTGATATGTTTATTAGAATGCTATTTGTTTTTTCTTATTGTATCAAAGAAAAAGTTTTGTTTTACATATATTAAAATAAAAGAGTTTTAATTAGAACTGTTTCTAACCATAAATACTTTTGTCAGTTTTTCCATTGTATTAAAAAAGCACCCCATCAAATAAATTCTGCTTATCGTATTACAACTTACAACCCCAAAAATGTGACGAATTGCTATTCAGATATTAGTAGGGTGAGTGCGCCAGTAAGCCGGCCACCACCAAAAGTCGGCCACAAATTATTTAATTTCATTATAATTTGAACTTCCCGTAAATTTTTTACAGCTTTCTGTATTGGCGGCAATCTGTCATATTTTTAAAAGGTGATTAACAATACTTCTTTCCCCAATTGTCAAATCTTCTTTAGTAATTCCCGCGTAAAAATGGCGTGTCAAACAGTGATTGCTTTGTGTTAGGTTTTCAATTGTTAGAAACATCTAGAACACAAACTTTGAAGGTGAGTTAAAATTTATTTATAAGTGATTTGTGCGTTTTAGCTTTAAATGTTAGTTGAAAATACTTTAAAATATCATATAATTTTCGAAGAATCGTTAAATTATAAATTTTTAGGTTAAAAATATCATGGCCGGTTACTGGCATATGGAAATTGTGCTTTATCTACTGGGACATTTTCTCAATTTTCTTTTTGTCTTTATTAAATTCGTCTTAAAATGTATATGTGTGTCTTTGTCATTACCATATAGTTCAAAATTACCTGATTATTTGCGCCAGTAGACGGCCGTATGTACAGTCGATCAGAAAGAAGTTATGATATATTAAAATTACCGGCCGACTACTGGATCATGATTTAAGAACCATTAAAGGCCAGTAGTCGGCCTTTAAGATTTTTCGTGTCTCTCAGCACCGTTTTTGGACTAAAAATTTGTATTTCTTTGATTCAGATAATGCCAAACCAGAAAAAACGAAAGTTTCATCAATACTCTGAAAATGATATGCAAAACGCTCTTGAAGCAGTCAAAATGGTACTAAAATAAGGCAAGCATGCCGAAATTACGGCATACCTCGTGCAACCTTACAGGACCGGCTTCAGGGACGAGTTGCCATTAAAGCAAGACAAATGGGTCCGGATCCCTATTTAAGTTTGAACAATGAAAAAAGAATTGTTGATTGGTTAATACAGCTAGCCAAATGTGGTTTTCCAATCAAGAAACACGAATTACTGTCAACAGTGCAAAAGATTGTACTTGATGAAAATATTAAAACTCCGTTCAAAAATGGCAGACCGGGTCAAAAGTGGTATTCGTCATTTATGCGTAGACATCCTATGCTTTCAGTACGCACACCTGAATCAATAGATAAGTCGCGAGCCAAACTGACAGAAGAATTCATTAAATCCTGGTTTAGGGAACTTGAGGCATTTTTAGAGAGCATTGGCGCTAGTGACATTCTTAAATGCCCATCAAGAATGTTTAATGCCGACGAAAGCGGTTTTAGCCTGTGTCCTAAATCAGGAAAGGTGATAGGTCCCAGAGGATACAAAAACTTGTTGGAAATTAAAAAGGGAATGGAAAAAGAGAACATTACTGTTCTTATAACATTTTCGGCGGATGGAAAGTTGTGCCCACCGTGCATTGTGTACCCTTACGTCAGACCGCCAAAAGCTATTGCTGAGAGTATGCCTTTAAATTGGATATTAGGGAAGGTGATGAGGTCGGATGTTTTCTATGAGTATGTAGCGAATGGCCTAAACAAGTGGATTTTGAGCAACAATATTGAAAAACCTGTCTTATTTTTTGTTGATGGACACCGTTCGCACATGTCAATTGACCTAAGTCAGTTTTACCACGACAATGGTATAATCCTATACGCATTACCGCCCAACGCGACTCACCTTATGCAGCCTGCTGATGTAGCTGTCTTCAAACCTTTGAAAGTATATTGGCAGCAAGCAGTAAGAACTTGGCAGAATGAAAATCTTGAAAAAACTCTTACAAAAGTGGACTTTGCGCCAGTTTTCAAAGAGGCCCTATTTAATCCCAAAATTCCAGAACATATAACGAAAGGGTTTAAACGATGTGGATTATTCCCCTACGACCCCCAGGCAGTATATTATTCTAAATGCGTGCAAAATGCCCTGGAAGAAAACAATCAAATGGAAGTTCAGACAAAAGAGCAGGAGGAAGAATTGTCATTTTCGGACTTTCAGAGTACTCGCAAAGTTTTGAATAGCTTAAAGTTAAATCTCGTAGAAAAAGTTGGTGAAGTGGATTGGATTTTAAAAGAGCTCCAAACATTTGAGGAAAACAAGTTTGGTGTCCAAGAAGTAACTGTTGTTGGCGAAGACTTAAATGACATACCAGAAATTACTACCATTTGTGAATATAAAGTCGACACTGATGGATCGCTGTCTTTAATAAACATAAAGGAAAGTAAACCTATAATGGAAGAAAATCCAGATGTAGATGAGATCAAGGTTAAAATTTTGAGAGTTGATACTATACATCCCAGCAAAAAAAATACAACGGAAGATGACCCTAGACTTTCCAGCAGAGAAAATATTGAAGACAACCTAAGTGACACTATACATTCCAGCACAGAAAATATTCAAGACAACCTAGGTGACACTAAACAGTCCAGCACAGAAAATATTAAAGGCAACCTAGGTGGCATTATACATTCCAGCACAGAAAATATTCAAAACAACCTAGAAGATAGTTTTCATTCCAGCACAGACAATACTAAAGGCAATCTAGGAATTCAAAATAAAACAGAATTTGAAGTGCTTAAGCAGGATACAAACGACGTTATTACAGAACTAGACAAAGACATGAAAGATGCTAATTCAAAGAATGGACAATTGACAGACGACAAGATTGATTATTAAGGAACATCTAAAATACCCTAAACCCCTGCCCAAGTCTAAAAGGGCCACATCAGGACCTTCAACAAGTGCCATATCAGCAGAGGCATGGCGGAATTATTATATTGAGAAGGAGAATGAAAAGGAGAAAATAGAACTTGCAAAGAAAAGAAGAAGAGAGCTTTCTGAAAAACGGAAGAATGAAAAAACTTTGAAAAACAAGAAAAAACAAAAAACCAAAGAAAAAGCTGAATCGTCTGCAGAACTTGTTAGAAAAAAGCAAAAGTGCGGTTTTTGTGATGACGAATTGGACAGTGATGCGGAAGAAGAGGGAGAGAAAAATATTGGGTGTGATCAATGTCCAAGGTGGTTTCACCTTAACTGTACTCAGTTATCAGGTCAGGCATATGACGATGTAAAAGAGCAAGATTTTTACTGCTTTATTTGCTGTGATGATTCAGAACTATAGTATTTTTTAGTACTTATATCTAATATATTTATTTATGTACCTGATGCGTGCCAAATGTTGTCATTTGAAAAAAATATGTACCTATGTATTTTAAGTTTAATGTTTTATTTGTTGTGATGATTCTCAACTAGATGTATGTAATATTTTAAGTAGCTATATTTACTTGTTTATGTTTTCGTAAGTAACGTTGTCAGCAGTTCAAAAAACATAACTATTTAATTTTTTTTTGCTGTAATGATTTTGAACTAGAACTTTTTAGCTTAACATGTTTATATTTGCTTAAATAGGTACCTAATATCAAGAGTCCGTTTTAAAAAAACGTTGATAAAGAATATTTTTTTTTATTTTCTATTGCATGTTTTAAGTACTTTTATTTTACTTTTAGGTAAAACAAAGATGTGTTTAATTTTTTTTGCTATAATGGTTCTCTGCTAAATAATATAGCAAAATTTTTTTGAAGAAAATATTTTTTTTTTAATATTTTTAAGTATACTTTTATTTTACTTTCAGTTAAAAAAAAAACATGTTTTTTGCTGTAATGATTATGAGCTAGGTATACTATTTTAAATAGCTAACTACTTGCGTTTTTATATTACTTTTATGATATTTTCAGTTAAAAAAATCATTTATTTAATTTTTTTTTGCTGTAATGATTTTCAGCTGCCTAAATATAGTTTTTTAGTACACTATTTACATCTACAATCAAAACAATGCTTAGATACGGGCCTGGTACAAATTTGCTTAATTTACTACGGCCGACAACTGGTGTAGCAATGGCCGACTATGGGAACATAGGCGGCCGACTACTAGAAAAATGTTACTTTTTCAAAAAAAAATAAAAAGTGAAAACATGTTTAACTTAAAGGTTTCTGTCATATTCATTCAACTAAGAATTAAATAAGCTTCACGATGACTAGGATAAAAATTATTCTAAATTAAAACTCTTTGACGATATTCATTGTGTAAGTCGAAGTTGGTCCAAAAAGGCCGACTACTGGCGCATTTACCCTATCAAGGTAAGATAGAGATCTTTGGACCTCGGCCTTCGATCGAAGGCGTGAGAATCCTAAGTTTGGCGTCGACTTTAGCCAAAAAAATCACCTTTGGTCGGATTCTTAATATAATTAAGATTTAGATGATTTTGTAAAAACTTTATTTTGTAAACACTATAAACAACATCATATAAAACGCTATATAAGAAAAAATTAAAACAAAAAAATTTAAATTCTGCATATCGGGGGAAAATATACAGGGTGATGATATATATTTTGACCTATTTTGATCATAGATAACTTCGGATTTGTAAAAGCCACGAACGGGCGTTTTTTTACCGATGTTTAGATTTGTCGAAAGTTCTTTATGACATCCTATTGTATCGGATAGAAAATGGCCCATTTTCGGTTACATGGAAACTTTATTATTTCTGAATAACTCAAAGAAAATTTAGGAATATGTTGTAATAAAATTCGAAATACAAAAAAACTAGTATAGACGTTCTTGAAAACAGTACTCTCAATTTGCAAAAACGTCACTAAACAATGAATCTTTACTAGACAAGTCACTAACTGCCGATTAGTAAACAATTATTAACATTTAATATTACTATTTTGTATGTGATAAAGATTCTGTGTTACAAAAAGTGTGTAGTAGAATTTGATAACCTTCCCTCTGATCATGTTCTTCTAATAGAACATTGTAACATATTTTATGGACTTTATTTAATTTATCCAAATATTATTCCACTTTTTCTTGAGTAAAAGACATGAATACTGTCTTTCAAAAGAATATATCAAGATCGTGTAAATTACAGTGCGATCAATTTAAAATAACAAACTAATAATAGTTCGGACAAAAAAAACTTCCGAAAAATGCAAACCTACCTGTAAAAAGCGCACCTTCAAATCAAAAATGGATCATAATATAGATCATCCCTCTCTATAATTAAAATAAACATCATATTAATCATATTTTCATTCAGAAATTATTGTTCTGATTTCTTAATGTAGGCTACAAGTTTCCTGACAAACCTCTTTAACATTTCCGCTCTTTCCTCGCACACCTTCAAAACTTGATCCTCGCTAATTTCTTCAGGATTCTCATATTCCAATGGACATTTGTTAGTTATCAAACTAAACGCAATACATTTCATATCGCACTGTCGTGCCGCTGTAACCTCGTGGACGGTGGACATACCCAATGCATCGATGCCAAAGTTTTTTAGCGCCCTGCACTCTGCTACCGTCTCGTATGTGGGACCTCCTGCACAAGAGTAAACACCTTCACGAATATTTTCTCCTAAGCCTATTTCCAGTGCGATATCTTTCGCAGCTTTCAAAAGAGCAGGATCGTACGCATTGACCATTGAAAAAAATCGACTACCCCATCTGGGATCATTGAATCCCCTTAATGGATTGTTTCCAGATAATCCCATAATATTGAAGTGATCTTTTTGAAGCATTACGTCCCCTACTCTGTACGTTTCATTTAAACCACCGGCAGCGTTTGAAACAATGAGGTGGGTAACTCCTAACAATTTCATAAGCCTTATCGGCATTACGCAGGTAGCAAGTGAATATCCTTCATAAAAATGGAACCGCCCTTGCATGCATACCACTGGGACATCGGAAATGAGTCCAAAAACGAGCTTTCCGTCATGTCCCGGTACTGTAGTTACTGGAAAATTTGGGATATCCTTGTAGTTAATTATGTAACTGGTAGCGGAATCTAGTTTTGCCAGTGATCCTAAAAAATACTACTATAAGTAATCTTTTATAGGGGTTAACATATTATCAGTATATATTAATCGTACTTTTACTATCACCAACTTTAGTATTCGAGGGGATAGCAGATGCCCTTAGTAAAATCATGAGTCAAGAGGGTTAGATAAATATTGTCAGCCATCAACCAAAAACCACAGGGTCTGCGCATAACAGTGTAGAAGTGTGTGCTGCCCCAAAATCGATGCAGATCACACTCTAAAAACTTCTGTGTAGTGCTAGTCATATGTGAACACATTTCTGGAAAGAGATTTAAAAGTTCATCCCTACAAAATCCAATTAGTACAAAAACTTAAGAGATTAATATTCTTTTCGGTAACCAAGTCCACGTTCATCTTTCAGGGGCTGTAACTAAATAAGACCCTTGTTATTGAGTTAGTACATACTCCAAAAGCAAAAGAAATCATCAGTCCCCCATGGAAGGGGAGAGAACTCCATTTTCAACATGCATTATCAAAAAAGTCCTCTAGAGCGTCTGCCATTATCATTTGAAGTCTCAGTTTTCTAATTAAAAACAAAGATAACTAAAAATAAGAACAAAAAAGTAAATAACGTCCGAAGATAAATTAATAGGAAGTTTAACGGCCATTCGGACAAATAATTCATATGGTTGCGTGGCTGCATTGGCCTGATGAGCCCCAAAAGGGCGAAACGTCGTCAATTGTGCCGGTAGAGATGAGAAAAAATGCTTAAAGGCTTGTCGGTATAATGGTCCATGAGATTTGGACCCTATACCTGAATTAACTTATCAAAGGCAGAATTATTTGTCCGAAACTTCCTATTAATTTATCTACGCACGTTATTTACTTTTTTGTTCTTATTGAAACTTTGGTCTAAAAAGCCGATATCATGGATTTTCATCTTTTGGCGCCGTCGTTTCGCCAACAATAGTTTGGTATCTCACGGCAAACAGAAAATTGAAAGCCTTCGAATATCGCACTTGTGTTTTTAACTTTTACATTACTACTAGAGGTTCAAATAACAAGCCTCACACTTATACTCATAGATGACGCTTCTTTACTCTTTGGGTTAATTTCTTACTGCCTTAACTTTTCATCGTATGTAGTCAAACTGCCGTTGAATATTTTTTATCATTTCTTCCATATGGCCGCATTGGCCTGATGAGCCCCAAAAGGGCGAAAAATCGTCATTGTGCCGGTAGAGAAGATGAAAAAGGCTAGTTCGGTATAATGGTCCATGAAATTGGGCCCTATTACCTGAATTAGCTTATCAAAGGCAGAATTATTTGTCCAAATGGCCGTTAAACTTCCTATAACTAAAAATATTGCACAATTTTTTAGTGATCAGGTGTTTTGTGTCATGATATACTTTATTATTGTCCCCCATTGACATCTCAGGAATTTAAACACTCCTCGATAAAATGAAGGCAACAATATATTAACTTATACAAATCTCTATAAGGCATTAATTTTAATAATTTTGTATGGACATTGGCTATACTAGATGCCAGAAAAAACATTTCGGATACTGCATTTCAAGTTCCCTTGAGTTACGAGGTGCAGATATATGACGTTACACATTTTTCTTAAGATGATTCTATATATGTTCAATTGGATTCAGATCGGGTTTTTTTGGTGGCCATTGCATTGATATACCAACTTCATTAAGATAATCAAGTACCTCCCTAGTCACGCGAGGTCAAGCGCTGTCTTGTACAAACAGGAAATTAGGTCCCACAAAATAACTGAAAGGCATCACATGTTCTATTACAATATTCTCAAGCTAGTAATCAGCATTCTTGGTTCTCGTACGGGCAGGAACTAACTTTGTTCGAGCGTCAGAGGAGATGTCACCCCAGAACATAACAACGCCACTGCCGAATGGAATCCTTGCAGATAAATTGCGAAAAGCAAATCTCTCTCCTGGTTTTCGCAATACTCCCTCACGACTTGGATGTTTTAGACTAACCCTAGTTTCATATGTAAAAAAACTTGTTTACAGTCATCCACAGACCAATTTTGATGATTTTGAGCGAAACGTAACCTGGCAACTCTGTCCTCTCCAGCAAGCAAGGGCACAATGGCTGGTCTCCAACTGTTTAACCGTTTTCTAACTGTTTTGGAAGAAATTGTGATATTGCGGACAGCTTCGAGTTCGTTTCTTATCATAGAACTAGTGACAGTCCTGTTTCTTAAACATAATGTCTTATAAAACGTTCATGTCGGTCGTTAGTGCATCATTTTCGCTCTTGCCCTGGCCTTCTAGAATAAGTTCCTACTTCATTTAAGCTTCTGACCATACAACTTATTGTGATATTGTGACAATATCCCTCGTCCAATAAAACTGAGACTCACACTACATCATGTTCAGTTAAATTTCTTTGTCAATTCACTTTTGAGTCAAAAATAAAGTAGTCTGCCACAAAAACATATTACTTTTAAAGAAAATCTATTGCAAGTTATTACACAAAGTTGTTTATCTTATAAAAATTCTTTTAAACTGTAAATCAAAACGAACTGTTTTGATTGCTGTCATCAACAACGAAACAAAAAGTGCATAGCCTACTATTTAAATACTCGACAAATTTCAAAACTGACATAAGAAAAAAATAAATTGATTTTTAGATATTTTCATGTTGTTGTGTTAATTTTGTCCAGGAGTGTATAATTTTTATTGTCTCTCACTGGCTTCTCAGAAAGATTTCCAGATGGTCACTTTATGCAAAAGTGACTATATGGTATGCCTGCCGCAGAATTTATCGGTCCGCACATTTTTGATAATAGGCTCTGCGTAATCATTGATGTGAATAGTGATCGTTACTGTGAGATGTTTTGGTCACAAGAATAAGAATTTCATTGCTTTAACCACGATACATGGCCACTGTATATACATCTAAAAGGTCATTAGAAGTCCTTGGAGGATTATTTCCTCAAAAGCTAATCTCCCGTTTTTGAGACCTAAGTTGGCCGGATAGGTCTTCGGACCTGACGCCATTAGACCTTGGTAGTAAAGTTTATGTAAGTAAATATGGCAAACTGCGTAAATTAAAACAAAATAATGGGGACGAAATCAATGCAGTACCAGCCGAAATATTTTTAGCACTTTTTAACCACCTGAGGACGACATTGTTTCTGAAGTGCTTTGATCGAAACGGGAGGCATTTGAATAATGAAGCCGTTTGGGTAATATTTTTTTAAAATAAATTTAGAAATATTTCTGAATTTTTTCATAATTACATTTGAAATGAGACTTCAATTAAATTTTTAATTGCCCATCAAAAAGGGAAATCCATTCCTGTACACTTTGTACAGGGTGTCCGGATTTGGTTGCAAAAGCAGGGTATCTCGCTTATTTTTAAAGATAGAACCTTGCGGTTTTCACGAACCTTGCATTTTGGGACCCCCCTCGTATCTTGGTTATCCTTTAACTTAACGCAAAGGGAAAAATTGCTGCTTATGCAGTTTTTTACGCTGGATCCAGTGGCGTAGTCATATTTTTCATTTGAGTTGTTATTTTTTAGATATGATCCAAAGTTGTGTTTTTCTAAATGGGACACCCTGTATATTTGTCCAGAAATTGATTTGTCCTTTTAAAAGCTTCTTAAAAATATATAATAGTATGGGTCTATTTTAATAAACAACAACAAAAATCCTAATTTTTATAATTATCATCCCAAATTTTGCAGTAGGCCATGCAAAACGATGCCGTTTTCTTTTGTTTTCTTGGAAGCAAATGACATTTCTCAATTTTGTACGCGTATATAAAATATAGCGCTAGTTTTTTGTATTTATTTATTGTGTAAAAATATATTTGTATTATTATGGAAGAAAACCAAACTTTCGAACATTATGAAAGGTACGATATGTTAGCTTGTTTTATATTAAGTAATGAAAATGTTGGAGCGGCTTCTGAGATGTATTTTAACAGGTAAATAGTTAATTTTTAGGTATGTTGAAATACTATTGCTTAATTTTTATTTAGATATCCAGAAAGGAGGCAACCTAATGTATCCACAAATTTAGGCTCGTGCAGCACTTACAGCTAGGGGATGCAGAGCGTCGGGTAGTCTTCTGCAATTGGTTTCGAGAAAGATGCGATATGGTTAGAGATTTTGAAAGGAAGATTATATGGTCAGACGAAGCACATTTAAGTAATTCTGGTATACTCAATAGGCACAATAGTAGATTCTGGTCCCAGGAAAATCAATATCAAATATTTCCCAGAAGACAGCAGGGCAGGTTTGGTCTAAATGTGTCCTGCTTCATATTAGGAACACATATAAAATTTTACATATTTGAGGGAAATCCAACAGCCAATCGCTATATAGAAATTTTAGAGGCAGCTATACCTGAATTACTTGACGATGTTCCTCTAGAGCAAATTAAAGAAATTTATTTTCAACAGGACGTTGCTCCTGCACACAATTCTGGAATGACGAGATTATTTCTGGACAATAATTTTACCAATCAATGGATCGGAACAAATGGACCTATAAGATGGCCCCCTAGGTCCCCAGGTTTGTCGATTTTAGATTTCTTTCTATGGGGATATCTGGAAAATAGAATTTACAAAGACCACTATGATAATGTCCAAGATTTAGGAAATGCAATAAGAGAAAATTTTCGCTATTTACAAAATCATCCCGTTATTTTGCTTAATTCCCTAAAACGAATACGAAAATTGTGCGAAGCATGCATAGAACAAAATGGAAATCCGTTTGAACAGTTCTTTTGATTTCCTTGGTTATTGTAGTTCTTATACGACAGTTGATTTTTGCTGAAAGGCTTGTTACATAATAATTTATTACTGTTTTGTTCTTGTGTTACATAAATCTAGGTAGGTGGTACTTTTTTGGTGCGAAATTATCAATACATATTTTGATAAATAGATTTAATTACATATTTAGTTTGATTTATTGTTAGGATGTAGATATTGTTAACGACTTTAAATAAAAGGCAGCATTGTTTTGCATGGCCTGCAGTACTGCAAAATTTGGGATGATAATTATAAAAATTAGAATTATTGTTGTTGTTTATTAAAATAGACCCATACTATTATATATTTTTGAGAAGCTTTTAAAAGGACAAATCAATTTCTGGACAAATATACAGGGTGCCCCATTTAAAAAAACACAACTTTGGGTCATATCTAAAAAATAACAACTCAAATGAAAAATATGACTACGCCACTGGATCCAGCGTAAAAAACTGCATAAGCAGCAATTTTTCCCTTTGCGTTAAGATAAAGGATAACCGAGATACGAGGGGGGTCCCAAAATGCAAAATTTTCTATTTCGCCCTGTATCTCATAAACGAAGAAGGCTATGAAAATTTTGTTTACGGCTTCATGAGTTTCGCAAATAATTAGCTCAGGTTCGTGAAAACCGCAAGGTTCTATCTTTAAAAATAAGCGAGATACCCTGCTTTTGCAACCAAATCCGGACACCCTGAACATATAAAATAATAAAAAAGAGAATAAAACAAATCATACAAGTATTAACTTTACCCAATCCTGATCCACATATAATTCCAATCTTCGGGCTAATGTTACTGATATTTTGCAAGTGGTCACGTATTAAACAAATTTCTTCGTATGTGTACCTAAAAATGATGTTTTTTTATAATACTTGTACATGCAGTACAGGGTAGTCAGTTAAATATATGGATCTGTTGCAATTAGGACACATGATATAGTAAAAGTACCGAAATGCTCCAACTGCGCATGCGCAAGAGCAAAAATAACATTTACGTACTTGATAAATTATTTTGCAATTGACAATGATCGAAAAAATGTAAGCAAAGCATTTTTTCTATTCCATATTATTTTAAGAACGAAATTTATTTTTCTGTGGTTTTCATTCGAAACTACGAGTAAAGGTATTTAGGGAATCTGTTTCATACATGAACTATTAGAAGATTATGGGCCCAATTTTACGCATAAAGTCCGGAAACAAAAGACCGAAATAGAAAATATGTGATATTTATAACTTATCTATTTAATGTTTTTTTTTTATGTTTAGTGATGTGGCGAGACGAGACTAAGCATTTATTTCGTTTCGTCTCAACTTTTTCTAATCTTTTCTCCAATCGCGTCTCGAAATCTTGGAAATTTTTGACATTTATTTTTGCTACAAGTTCAATATTAAAAAAATTACATTTTTTATAAATTGACCCCAATTTATAATTTTTACAATTTTTCTCCGATTCTTCTTGACCAAAAGAGGCTGATACCAAAAAATAGGTATATGGTATATGGTTTTTGTTACATTTTATTAGGTTTTCGTATGCACTAGAAAGTTGAAACAAATACATACTTAGTCAGTTGAATATAAATTCCTGTTTAGAAAGGTTCTTCGATTAAATTATGATTAATAAGAATAATACTAATAAAAACGTTGCAGTTAGAAGCTACAGTATAAAAGCGTTGATTGAAGGAAAAAGAAGTAAGGCCAGCATTTCGCTGTAGAAGCAGAATCTGATCTTCTCAATGCGGCCGCCGTAAGTATAAATAACGAGATTCACCTAATAATAGCGTAGAGCTACATATAATAATTATATTTATTAAAAATTAAGGCAGTCTTAAATATAAACTGGTTATAAATTCGAGTAGACGCCTTTTGAGTTTAGAAGGAGAGAGACACGCACAAAAGTAAAGATGGAGAGGGGGATAGAGAGAAAGAAAGAAAGGAGATAAATAGCAGCATTTGATATGAAATAATTAATTTGCTTATTGGGAGGCAAATTAATTAGATCAGTTTTCTCCCTCCTCAAGTTCTTTAAAAAATAAAGCAAAAATTATAATTTATTTTTCCAACAACCGTTATATAAAGTATACAAGATTTCATTCATTTCCATGCATAAAATATCTTTTATAAAGAGTGTGAGAAAATTAAAATCATTAAATTAATGACATAAAAATACTATTTAGTTCATTGGAGAGTAATTATTTTACGGTTTGCCGCTACTGAAAGGAAGGCTTCGGATTTGTAGCTGAAGGTTTTTATGTATGATTTCAGGGAGTTAACATAGTTTATATGAAAGAAATGCCTTCGTGGACAACAGTATTGAAAAACTAAGAAGTATCTAGCTTATTTTTGAAGCTTTTGATTTATTGCCATCTTTCCGTAAAAAAGCGACTACTGTGCGGCGTTGGAGGCGGCCAGCGATGGTATCCTCCTGGTTAAAAATTATCGCAAGTTATTGCATATTTTTCGTAGAGAAACCTGATCGTAGAAAAAATATTTCGGTTAAAAATTTCCAAACTTGTTAGGACACTTGTTACATAAATTACTATTATCGGGCCAGTTAATAAAAATAATATGGACATTAATATTGGCAAACATATGAAATATTTTCGCTTGGCGCTAGATTTTTTTTGTGATTTTTCAAAAGTATTTTTAATATTTTAAATAGAACACCTAAATTTCTTAAAATTGATTAAAATATATGTTTTTAAATATTAATTACAAAATGAATCTCATATAACACCAAAGAGAAGAAATTTAAAAACTAGGCGGCCCGGCAGACCTTGCTCTGCCTTTCCCGTTAGATGGCGCGATGAGTTTCCTGTGGAATTAAAAGAATGAGAGGCGCATTCACCACACCGTCTAGAAATGTTATTGAAGAAAAACATATTGGTTTTATAGAAAAAATACGCAATAGAGCAAAACAAAAAATTGTGTTGGAAGATTTCGGTAACCAGACGATCATTTCAAAAAAAAATTCATGTAATAAGTGCAATACAACTTTTTCACAAACTTATTATATAGATTTGTTAAGAGAATTTTAGATTATTAAGTGTACCAGAGTATCAAAAGGGCTGTAACAAATTATTAACATTTGGTGGAGTATTATTTGACGTTTAAATTTCACCACCTCTAAATTTAAGAATAATTCAAATATAAAAAAAATATTCAAGCTATCTCATTTATGTATTTATTTTTGTTCTTTACTGTTTTTTTTTTTGGAAAATCCTACACACAGAAACATTAAATTATGTGACAATTATTTATTGTGTGTTTGTACACCATGTAATTAAAAAATTGGTATTATTGTGATGCATATTATGATTTATTATTATTATTATTAAAATATATTTAATAATAAACTAAAATCTAAATTTAAAACCATTACAAAATATACATTATAGACATATACATTTCGGTTTCTGAAGCTTAACTGAATTTGTTATGTATAACACATTAATACAATTTTTCATATTACCCATGTATAGTTCGATTCATTAATGTTATTAATTAGGTGTATTAAAAATAGTGAATTAAAACGCCAATAAATAAATCTAGCACGGCTCACTTTAAAAATGTATATCTAGCTTTAGAATGTCCATTTTGAAATGTTCATCAAACGTTACAATGACAGCGAGATTTCAGTTTCTGGTACAGTTGTTTTTATAGAGTAAAATGCACCGTTTCCATTGATACTTGCATTCTTTTCATAGTCTCAGATTCGTGTGCAATACGTTAAGCAATCCTAACCTAATGCGCATTTTTATTATAAGTTTTGTTAAAAAAACTCAAAAAGTAATTCGCCTGAACGGGGATTCGAACACACACCGCCGAATCCAAAGCCAAGTATTCTACCAACACTCTAGGAAGCACATGTCATATACTCGACAAAAAATATTTATACACTGTCTCTCGCCAACAGCAACAGCAACCAATCAAATTACAAGATTTAATTTACTTTTACAACTGTATCAGAAACTGCAATCACATACGCTCATTACGCTTGGGACACAATGAATCTTCCGTAGTAGTGTAATGTAAAAACTTGCCTACAAAAAAGAAATTTAAAAAGGAAGTATAAATTTGTGGTACAAAAATGGGTAACAGTTTTGACATTGGAACTAAATATATTCATTTATAACCTAATTTCAAAAAAATCTAACAAGACACCGAAAAATACACAAAGACAAATAAAGTTTGACAGAATCGAATTTCCATTGTGTCTCCTGTTTTAACCATAGATAAATCACTGGTGAGTTTATAATATAGATAGGTAACTTAATATACAAAATCGGCCTCATTCAGGATTTTTTTCAAAAAATATACAGGTTCCAAATTGATGATCGCAGTTTGTATGTTTTTTTATTTTAAGACTTAGCAGGTGGATAAATTGTAAAATGTGTGCATGCAACCCTAGAACAAAACATATTGATTTGGAAAAGTATAAACAACTATAACAATCTATTTGAGTAATTGTTAGCCTGAATATTCGAGAAAAATGAGTTTACTCGACTTTCCGAATTTTGAGAGCGGATATGTTAGTCATCATTTTTCTTAGCTATACTCATCACAGATGTGTACGTATTTTGGTTTTACCACGGAGGCAACTTATTTATCAAAGCTAATCATGCAGTAAATTTGAGTTAAATTTCATTAGGAAAATGGTTTTTGTTTCAATTTCTCTAAGCTAAACTAAAAATAAAACTGAAAAGGATATAATAAGAGGGACTATTAATAAAATTTGTCATAAATGATGCAGACGATGGAAAAATATATAAGTGCCTCAAAAATTCAGTCATTTAATATTTTTACAGAAATAGGAAGAACGATTTCAAGACATTATATTTTGGTAAAATTTCGGTTAAAGAAGGTTGAAGATTTGATCACGAATACGGAATCTAAAGTGAAATTTTTTAGGCCATGTTTCGTTCCCTAGTTATTCATCATGAAAATCTAGAACTTGTTTCCATTAATTCTTCATTCTTTTCGCAAATATTTCGGCAAATTTTATAGAAAATGCCTAGAAACCTCAATCAGAACGTACGTTATACATATTTTTTTATTTAGTCTGGCTATTTTGCACAAAAAATTACAATAAAATTAATCTTCCATTTGGAAAATTTTCCATTTATTTCACTCTGACCTCTTTTCCTAATGTCAAATTTGAATTTGATATAACGGTTTTTTGTATAAAATAACGAAACAAATCAAAAAAATTTATAATTTCCGTAGATTTATTGTCTCTTCTGTATACATTTACTGAATACAACTTTTATTGTACTTTGCGCTTTAGCGTCACCAATTTAGCAAATCGTCACAACTAGCACCATTTGAGAGAATTAACCGCTTCTCGAATTTTAAGGGGTGTATTGTTATTTGAATTTTCTCTTAAATATAATCACGGAAGAGTCTACGTAACCTGATGCCTTATTTGGGTATTTTTAAGCTTAATCCGAGAAATTTTAGTATATAAAGTTATTTAGTAGATTTTGCATAATTTTACTTTTTATCTATCTACAATTATAAAAATTTGAGATGAGCAACATCTCGTAGAAACCTTTTTCAACAATAAACCCGCGCGTCATGTTCAATTTTAAATTTCATGCAACTATGCAGTTGCCTATTTTGAGATTTATGGGTGAACTTGCAGATTACGCTGTCGTGTAGGGTTGGGTACAGTGACTTTCCCTGTAGGGTTGGGATTTTGACCCACTAACATTGATATTCACTATCGATGTTTTGACATCGTTTATCATTCGATGTTTAATTTTGAATTTTAGAATTCTCCTAGATACTTCAAAAAGTTTGTTAGATTTTACACTTTATTTATATTCCGTAACTATTATAGATTCATGTAAAGGTAATAGAATGAAATTGTGCACTTTCTCTTTTAGTTTTTGAGGATCTAACGTATGCCATCAACTTGCGGCTTAAGTCGCGAACAGTTCTCTCTCACTATCTCCCTAGATTCAGCCCGATCTCGAAAACAAGTTGCTTGTAAAGTGTAGAACACAATGAAAATTACGTTTTCCGTTTACGACCATTTACGTCAAACTTTATTTTTCTTTGTGTTTTTGGTCTCTTTTTAGATACTTTTTTTTAAATATAGGTTATAAACAGTTATATCTAGTTCGAATGTCAAAAGTATCACCCATTTTTGTATCACAAATGTGTACTTCCCTTTTAATTTGCGTTTTTGTAGGTTAGTTTAGTCCGTCGGTCGTAACCTCAGATTATTCTTAATCTAAGGTCGTAACATCGAAAAACGATGTTAAATTATATTAAGTACCGGTGTTCCATATTATCGATACTTCATAAGTTCAACATCGATGCAGAAACATCGATAATGGGATACACACCGATGTTGACGCTACATCCTACATCGTAAAATATCGCCCATATCTAGTCATGACGGATTGATGGCTGACTTACCGTACTGCCGTAGGTTTTCGTAATCCCAGCTTAGTTATTGCTTTAAAATGCTTTTTTTTGCGCTACATTTAATTAAAATAGACCCTTGCATGAGCTACATGTTTTTATATATTACATTTTCTTACATCAATTACATCTGAGGAGCTAATAACTAAAATGAAATATTTTGTTTGGGGAAGTATCTAGTTGTGTAATAGTTACTTATTAAAAATCGATATTCAATAGTTTAAAGTTTTCAACTTTTATATTTGGTAAGACAGATTTCTTCTTTGGAATTAGTTGCCGCCTTTCCACTAAAACTAACTACTACCACTACTACCATAATAATTTTCATCTGTCAAATATAACAAGTTATCCTGTTGTTTAACATTTTTAATATATTGAAGCATTTTTTGACCATCGGCTTTGGTATATTTGCTAAATAAAATGTGGTCATGTTGAGTCTAGCTAGATTCTAGAGCATCCAGGAATAAATACCCGCCTTACAGGATGCTCCCCAAATTGTGCTGGCAGATTGACTTATGGCTAATGTCAGAGCAAAACAAACAAAAAAAAATAATGGTTTTTAAATTTTTTCATTGGACTTTAAAACCCGACGAAGTTAAATAAAATCTTGTTAAAACACACGTATATATCGCATTAATGGTTTTCTATACAAAATATGCTCTATTTTATTCCAAACGAAAGGAAATACTAAATAAATAATAATAATTAGATCAAGAAATCCATGCATGCTAACAATCAAAAGAGAACTTACTCTAGTTCAAAAAATCTATGCCGGTTAAATTGGTTACCATTATACCCATCATAAGAGTTTCTATCTTGGCCACAAAAACGTTTCTTCATAATATACTTAGGGTGCAACAGAATTATTTGCGAAATCGAATTACGTTTATTTTTTTTCACAGGCAAGATAATTGATAGAATGAATGTATTGTATTGCAGATACAGACATAAAACGTAAACAAACAGTTTATTCAGTCAGTATTCGTATAGGCTCGGTTCATTCTAAAAGGACGTGGTTAAGGTTCCAATGATCTGGATTTATTTCAAACTGAATATTTGTTGATGTTAAGAAAGGTATCATGTAAAAAGTAACAATTTGCATGTTATTAAAATTGAGATAATCACGGAGAGTCAGTCGTAGTTAGTGGTTTTTATTAACTTGTTGAGAGTAGTTTGTAGGTAGTTTGGATTTTGCAAAATATTATTAACAACCCTATTAAACAGTAATAAATTTTACGCTGATAAAATGGAGTTACGCTTGACAACATTGCTTTTTGAATTCCAGGAAATGACCGATTAATCATTGAAATGTCAAATGTCAGTTAATTTTCCCTTTGAGAATTCTTTAGTTATTCAACTGACACTTTTATTGACACATTTTTAACATCAGTTCTTTAAAAACCTAACGTAAAAATAGTATATTCTATAATAATATTCTCTAATTATCTACTCTGCATGCAATTTTAACATAATAAAAATAGCAGTAGACCCAGGGTTGCCAGATTTTGTAATTGAAAAATTTTGACATTTTACACATGTGTCAAAATCGCATTAAAATGTAGAAAATATGGGTTTGACAGATATGTCAAAAACATGATTTTTTGATAATGATTCTTTAATGCCCGGTTGCATAAGTTTTGATTAATCCAAGGATTAAAGATCAGATTAACCCGTATGTTAATATCAGAATTATAATAACTAACCGATTTTATAGATTTCAGTTATGCCAAGACGTAAATTGAAATTGCCTGCCGACCTCACAATGCGATTAGCTTCATAGTTGTTCGCGAATTTGTGTTCTAACCTTTTTTTTAAGACTCACTTTCTGTTTTTGGTTTTATCTGACATTTCTGGCAATAGGGCACTCCAACGATCTGTCAGTTGTACGTCACCGATAAGCTGTTTTTGACGGGCGTAGGACAAACAAATCGAATTTCTACACTATACACGGTACTATATTAAATTAGAGTGTGCAAAACATATCGTATTAATAATTTATTAAAAAACTAAAATTAATCTAGTTAGTATTATTATGATTCCCAATCGAGCCTCGGACCAAAGATATCTCTAATCGTTGTTTGAAAAAGTTATATTACATTTTTTACCTTTAC